>JAQFZC010001746.1:0-27224 GCA_034695205.1 Dicyrtoma fusca | reverse complement strand
AAATGCAAACTTTTGGGGGAGGGGGGAGAAAATGTCAGAAAAATGCAAACGTCATTTATGGACAGCCCCTGAGTAGCGTGGTCGCGGAGCTGAATTGAAATCTGCCTCTATGATTTCCACGCTGACAGAAGACACTCACTGGATGTACGGAGATGTAGAAAGGCTTAAAAGATTGAGCGTCTGAACTATCAACTATGCAGTCAGTAGGTTAAGAAGCAAAAAGAGACGCTTGTGAGTACGAAGACCAATTTTATTTTAGAAACGCAAAAATTAGCAATTAAATTGGAGATGGCATGCCTTTTAAATATTAAAAAACAATCGTCATGTGCACATGCTTTTGAAAAATTCGAATCTCTTTTGAAAAAGCAAGCAAGTTTGCAAACTTGTCGAAAATAATCTGACATGTGCTACTATTATAGATTATAGACTAAGGTACCAGGAAGTACAAAGAGTGATTTACTCATCGTTAGTTAGAATGCAATGTAAATGACTCACTAGTCAAATACATAGTAGCTGTTTTAATTCGCAAATTCTCAAAGTGACACATCTTAATACTGTTGGACTGCATCTGTCAGTAGGCAGGAAATGCATCATTTCTTTCTGATTTTGTTTTTTGGAAAGGTTTTTTAGCTTCAAAAAATATTAGCAATGACATTATTTCGCTTCTTATGCCGTCATGTGTGGACTTTTTAAGACCGAAAGTACTGAGCGGACTGAGCCGAAAGTTCAGTCTGTCCGTCCTTCCGTCTGTGCCCCGTCGTGCTGTGTGCAGACCAGAGAGAGAAGAGCATTCGTACAATAGTAATAATAATATATAGGATAGGTAATACATGTACGTACTTGACTCTGAGCATTAACCCCCTTACACTACTATTACGTAATAAAGTGAGTAGGTGGTGGTTCCTGCTGGTCTCACATAATAGCCTCACTTCCCCTGCTTTCCATTCATATGTGATCTGGCCATATCCAGCAGATCAGTAGAATGTAGATAGTGGATAGAAGATCCTCCACGATCACGATGGTGATCCCCTTCCTTCACCTTCTTTGACGACAAACGACAACTCCATCCGTACCTACTTTTACAAGCTGCTTTTATTTTATTTCAGACAGACGCCTGTCTCCGCACTTTCGAACTCCATATGCACATGAACCAATGGATACCAGTGGCGTATCTACATCCACAACTACCTATGTCGAATTAGGCAGTTATTTTACTAAAAGGCCAACAGCCACTTGCACTTTTGGAAGCACAATTTCAAAAATTATTCTTAGTGAAATTATACAATTCTGTCACCAAACCTTGAGAATGTGTCGATCTAAAAAATGCAATCTAAAATAATTGTGGACTATTTTCATTAAACGTTTGAAAATTTACCGACTTGAGAAAAAAAGTATTTAAAAGGAATTTGTGAATTGAAAGGAAATAGGGATGTGTGTATGTTGAAAAGCAATATGGTAATTACCCGGCTTGGCTAGCAGCTGGAGACGCTTCTACCATGAATGCTGAAGCAACTTACCTACTTTTTTACTTGGTCGACTTCCACTCGTGTAATGATCTCTGGAAATGTTCTTGTTTTCTTCCATTTCAGTCCAGTTGTAGTGCAGCAGCTCAGCTCGTCGTAGTTCCTACGCAGTTCTAACATTCCTTCAGATGCTCTTTCCGTATTCTTTCATTCCTTCCATATGCACACCATGGTAATGGTCTCACATTTTAGTACATATGTCTAGTCCATATACCTATACCAGCTACATATAGATAGGTCATTGTATAATACCTATGTATGTACTGAATGCACTAGATCTCAGATCTGCACGGGGCAAAGTGTGCTTCTTCCTTATAGCCATCATTTCCCCACCCACGCAGAAGTCAGTTTTGGACTTGAGCCTCCAGTCCATATACTTTTACTATGACATCTTTGTATAGATAAGTACATATAGAGAGCGGCTGTCATGTCATAGGGTGGAGACGTAGTGTAGAATTATTGCACATCGGTGTTTGATGTAAATACAACTAATGCATGGAACTAATTATTCTTAAAGTCTCTCTGGAAATGCACCCTACAAAATTAACGTTTGGAAATAAGCGATTTTTGATCTTTTTCAAGTCTTTAACTGCCCAGGAATGCATACAAGTAAATTGGAAATTTTACTGTGTCTTTCAGAAACATTAGATGTAGGTCACCAATTGGTTCTTCAAATAATTTGAGCAAGAGTCAAAGTTGCTTTAAAACTAGTTGAATAAGATGTGTTCTTTTGCTTCTTACGCCCCTATATGTCCTAAAACGCTCACAAACTACGAGTACACCCACAGCCGCAGCAACAAGTAGGCTGATGCGTTTTCAGCGCTATTCTTTCCATACAAGGAACTTTCTTGGATTCCTATTTTGTGGTTGGATTAGGTACATCTTTACATGACGCAGGAGACTGGACAGAAATGAATGCTTCAGAACGATTTAGCGATTTAATTTTGCCTACTCCCTTTATTTACCGGAAGCCCTTTTCAAGCTTCAACCCAGATTTCTGTGTCCCTTTCCCAGCTTAGGATGGTCTACATAAGCTTTTGGTCTTTTAGAGAAATTAGAGATTTTTGAAAAGGTGCAAAATGCGATTTTGCAAATGTTTTTTAAAAGGTACAAAATATCTTAATTATTGTGTTTTTAATAATTTCAAAATTATCTATCTACGTGTTTCTGAAGAGTTACAAACTGCTGTTTTACATATTTTTGAAAATTTGCCTAACAAATATTTTAAAATGTGCAAATATTTATAATATCATTATTTGTTGGCATTTTATGTATTTGTACGATGCAAATAAGTTAAATATTTGTGAAAGGGTACAAACAATTCCAGCTGCCTGCTGACTTCTAAAAACCGCAAAACTATGTAGGTATGTAATTATGTATTAGCCATGTGACTAGTTCTTGAACGGGGATATACGTCACTTTTTTACTAAAGAATTATTGGATATCCGTAGATTGATTTCCTAAACCACAATTTATTTTTTTCATTGCCATTATTAAATGATGTACAAATTACACCAGTGTTATTACTTATTACCATGTAATATCCTCCCGTCTGACCAGTATCGCCCCTACGAGATGGAAATGCACCAGGACGTATATAATATATAAAAGATAAAGCCAAATGGAATGGGTAGGATTGAAATAGAAAGAACTTGAACAGGAAGTTAGTATTTATGGTGCAAGTAGAGAATATCCCACAAATGACATAACCCTCCTAAATAAACTGCATTGAATCAGTAGAGGATTTATGTGTCAAAGAGATAAAAATATACATATGTACCCTTTTTTTTACATTATTGATTAGACTTTAGAATTAGACTTGTACTTTAAATTTGAGTGCCTCAATGAAATTGTGTACGACTCTCACTCCCTCCCTTTGCCTATGATTTCTGTCGACAACCACCATTTTTTGTTTCCATCAATTCGTAATTCCTTGGATAACTCTGTAAGATTTGTCTTATCGGCGTGATTATTTTTAGGACTTTGCTTATCAAGCAATAAACTTGTTCTCATTCATTGGGCGTTAAGTCCATGTGTTCAATAGTCATGTTAACTAACAGAAAAATGAGCCGTCCAAGAATCCAGTGCAGTCAAGTGATAAGTCACAGGAGCTCTCTCAATGTACAAAAACACATTTACACAACGTGCAAAAAAAAGGGTAGGTACATACATACATATTAAAAAAATAAATTAAATGCTCATTACTTCATGTGTATGCATTTAATATGCCATTTTTGCTTTGTCATTATAACATTAGCTTGGTGACCCAATAGTTGATTTTGTGGAGCTTTGGCTTTCCGTTTTACCAATGCATATTATGATACTACCATCATATACCTACGTACTCGCGTATCCTACACGTATTATGTAGTATGTATGACTTGATACTGCATTCTCAACTGTGAGACTTGCTGCTTCAGTTTCTTTTTTCCTTGCATTACTAAATTAAACAAATATTTGTAAATATTGAGCTTTATTCCTGGAAAGCATGTGTAAGTTATGGTTGATAATACAAAATGATTAAGACATCATTTTGATTTTGATAATTAATTCTTTCTCTAGTCAATGTGGTCACGTTATATTTTTGTATTATGTGCCGGAAACACTATTAAAGACGCAAAGTAGCCCTTCTGAATAAAAACGGGTTAGAAGAAAAACGGACTATCTTTGATATATCAGACTTGCATAAGAAGCCCTCTGTTCTCTTCAGAATCAGAGGACAAACCACCCAGGTCTCCTTTCCTTTTGCAAGGTGCAAATCTGGTTTTTACGAATTTATGAATTGGCTCAAAGGACGCAGGACTTTTAAAAAAGTGTAAAGTATGTTTTTTAAACAATTGCCTAATTACACATTTTTGATAAAATCCGAAAACATGTTTAAATTTTAATGCAAAATGTAATTTCACCCATTTTTAAAAGGCTAGAAGTACGTTTCTAAGCATTTTTAAAACTGCAAAACACGTTATTTCTGAGCTGGTGGCACAATTAATTATTTAATAAACGAGCAAAATGTGAAATAGGTATATACAATGCAACAGTACGAAATTTCAATGATAGTTAACAAGTGAGTGATTTTGCTCCTTCAGTCACGATAAACTAATGCAAACATTAGTTAATTTATTCATATTTATTTATAATTAAGGCTTTCCTTACAGTGAATTTTCCCGACTTTTAGCTTACTTGAAAAGTAGCAAGTTAGAATTATATTTGTATTACTAAATATTACAAAAATAAAGTTTATATTACTTTATTTCCCCATGTAAGTAATTACTCAATCACTTGGCACTGTTATGATATAGAAGCGTATTATTATATTTATGATGTACTGTCTAGCGCCTTATTTCCTGCCTCGTATGTAAATAGTGCCAGTAAACCAGTACTTACAATTAGCAGAGACTTTAGGCTATTTATTACCCCGCGACCACAAGATATGTATGTACCTGCTTGGTTTAGTGTATGTAATGTGTAGTCGATTCATTTTATAGTCGAACTTAATCGTTTTATCTACACATAGATTCTGTGTCAGTGGACCTTTTGTAGTTGAGTAAATAATTCTGAATAATAATGCCTACAATTTACAAAACGCAGACATGACGTTAATTTGATTTATTTGATTTACATAACACATATTTTTATATCTTATATTTTTATTCATGACAGATGGGTACACCACCAACATTTGTCTATTATATACATGACATCCATGACTCGTGTTAGTGCTCAATGCGGTATTAAATTTTATAGCTCCAAAAATATCAGAGTACAATCAAATAATAAGGCTCTCTATTTGATTCCATTGGACAGGGGTGGATTCAGCAGTTTTAGAGTTTTCGATGTATCATATAAAAATATAGTAAAAAAAATATGTGAATGCGTGCTTAAAGTCAAAAGTTCACGATAAAGTAATTGTGCTGTTCACGCAGTTCACAAGAAGCATGTTAGAATAGGCACACACACACAGACACGACACGACACTACTGACACAACGATCTACCTATATACCTAGGTATATCTATATATATATGTCGTAGCCTCCATACATTTCAGTCCCTGGCGCCTGTGGACCGGTCGACAAACGTAGTTTCTTATTTTTAACTCGAATAATTATCAAAAAGATTCATCAAAATCAAGCTGCAAATGCAGAAGTTGTAGCATACATCAAAAATTCGTCAAACATAAAATTATGCGATTATGGAAAACGTTTTTTGAAGGGGCGATTTTCAATAGCTCTAGAAACAGTTGAAAACTATTGATTTCAACAAACAAATGACTTCATAAGTAACAAAATTAAACGAAGAATGCGTTTCATCAAAGTGCATTACGCCACCAAAACAAAGGGTAATTTTGTTCATATAATCTCGCCCCCCCCCTTCTGTATACTCCACACGCTTATAGCCTACGCTTGTGCACCAGTCCACAGGCGCCAGGGACTGAAGCGCTTGTAGGCTACCACATATAAATACTGAATGACTGATGTATGCGGGTTAAATCGGTTAAAGAGAAAACGCACTTGAAGCATGTATGCAGCTATATGCTATATAGCTGTAGATATATTACATAATCTGTAGAGGGCAGGCTTTGTGGTCTTTGATGACAGTGCATAGACAGCGGAGTGAATAGTCTTCGTGATCACATTATTCCTAACGTGAAGAGAGAATTTAAGGGACGTTTATACTATTATTAAAAATTCCTGGCAAGATCATTTCTAGCGGAATCTTCAAATTCCTTTTAAGACCCATTATTCACTCACTTAGACATACTACACACGCCAAAGTATTAACACTGCACTGTGCATTGAATTACATACACGTGAAACAGTGGGATGAGAGGACTCTTCATACTCAATACCATTAGACAGCTCACAGTGCACTTCTTCCAGCTTCCGGCCTCATCGTCAGTCTCAAGTTAAAAGAGGAAGGAATAGGATACAGCTATTGTAGCTCCGCTTACTGGAAGCTCCAGATAGAATTAATCGTGTGTGGAAGACGAAGCGTAGACAGTCATTGAGATGAGAAATGTGCCCAACACACAAAACTTTTCAACTTTTCTATAATACCATCCAGCCTTAATGCAGAGTTCAATTCATTCAATGATATACCTCCATCTATATCCCCCTTTGCATCTCTCATCAATAGCCCTTTGTATTTATCCATCATGACTTTATTATCAAATTTAATCTAGAGAAAAAAGCGCACGCATCGTCCCCAAGACAAGGGCGGCATAGGTTATCTCCAAAGTCGTTTTTTGAGTTATGGAAAAATTGACTTAACTACGGATGACGGATATGAAGCTGCAATTGCATTAAAAATGTTACTATGGAATAGTTTTCATTGTAACTTTTAAGTCATTAGTGACAGTCACCATTTCACTGTAAAAAATCTTTATAACAAACACGTATCCAGCTCTTTAAAGACTAGAAATCATTGGTTTAACAAAATTTATTGTATTATTAAAAAATTTAGTTTTTGAAAAGTTCAAGATTATGTATAATATTGAAAAGTAGCTTTAATCAAATCTGCAATATCTGCTTCAGCGTCTTTGAAAAACTGAAAACCCTCATACATAATTGCTCATCGCACAAGGTTCAAAAGTACATAAAAAAATCGTAGAGTTCCATTTTTTTAAAATACAGAAAGTCGAATATACTTCCATTCCATTTTTAAATAAGTGTACCTACACGGATTGTCATTTGTGAGTGGATAGCTTGCTCTGTATTTAGGAAAATCGAAAGCTACCGAAGCACAACTACAAGGAAAAGATAGTCTAATAAGTGTAGGTAGGTTTTAGCATCTATCTAGTATCACACAATCACACTTTGAATGGCAAACTGTAGGTTAAGGACAAATCATCGCTTATCATTTTTCAATTCCAGAAATATCCAGAAATCCAAAATCGAATGTATGTGCGGATTTTTTTAAATTTCCTTCCTGTAGAAATTTCCACTTGTCAACAAGCATGTGTCAGCTGCAACGATTTTTGATTAAAAAAGGTGCCCCTATATATGCCTGTCATCTTGGGTTATATGCAGTGCAGTGCAGTGTTAGTGTTAACGCTAACCAGTTATTTACAGAAATTATAGATACGGAGAAAGGGACTATGAATGATTGATGCCACAATTGTGCACTTCTAAAATTATCACCGCATACATTCTATAAAATGGTGAAACATGTTTTCTTCTTTCAATTTCTCATTCATTTTGTCATTTTAATCGGCTTCAGCGCTTATAACCTTAAATTTAAAGGCAGTGAAATTAATTCTTGGTGGGATGCGTTGTCCAATTAAACTGGCGCAATACATTCATAGCTGATTAACTATGACAGTTTGGGTTGTATTGGTATGATCGAAATATTATAAAAATACACAAATCTAGGAAGCATCATATTAAAAAAACAAGATGCTTACATTTAAAACACGTTTATCTTTGAAGCAATAACTGGGAGATCCCAATCCTTTTTGGTTTGAATGAAGTGCATGATCACCCAAAATCTAAAAGCTGTCAAATCGTTTGTCCCTTCACTCACCACTACCAATCATTATGTATTACCATCGTCGTATTTGTTATATGAATCTTGATCGTAATCCTCCAGTCTAAACCTAAACTGAAGATTGAGTAGAAATAGATATATATTATGTGAGTGCTTTAATATACCTTACGATAGTTAAAATTAGTGAATTATGAAACAAAAGTTTGTTGACATTTTGTACAACTTTAAAGGTCAGTCCGGCTCCGGTTCCCTGGAAATATAAAACCAAGTGCAGGATTTGAAATTGAAATTATCTGAATATATTTTAAGAAAAAGAAAGCACTCCCTGTGCCTGCTTAAATGTGTACATAAAATGAATTTAAAAAACTACACCTTGACTCTGTTATTACTAATCTTGACAATGTACAGTACTGACCGTGTGCAGGGCCTTAGCATAAATAAGATACCTAAACAGTTCGACAGACTTGGAGGTGCTGGTATTGCGGAAGCTGTAGCAAATTTATGGGACCAGTTGATGAAAAGAATCACGAGCTCCTCTCAACAAACTTTCAATATAACCGGAAATGATGACGATTCCTCAGGAAACATTCCAATTGACTTTCAACACAAACTATTACCAATTGTACCTGAATTCGAATCCGAATCCACACCCGAACCCGCATCAACGGTCAATTGGGGTGACGCTTGTGTTCCGATGGCAGAGCCGGAATATGACCTTTGCAAATTGGCTACGGCCAATTCTGACTTTAATACATCCTTCACTTGTGTGAATAACACCTGCGTCTGCCTCTTGGATGAACATAATAAACCAGCCATGTGGTCCCCAAAATATAAAATCTGCCTCCTCTCGCTCTACTTCTGCTGTGTCAAGGACATTGACTGTGAAACTGGACTCATCTGTGCCGCTGCCACACTCGACGACTACAACGCTGACCCAACAATCCCATCCGGCTTCCCTAAAGTCTGTAAGTCAAGGAACCAAAGGTCCGCGAGTTATTCTGCCATTCACCAGTACAGACCTTATTTTGTAAATGAATTCGTAACTGCTGCTGTTGTAATAATTGATATAATTGGAACAAGAATTCTTGACGTTTCAATAAAGTAATCAGCAATAATCGAAAAATTACTTTTATTATTTATTTTTCTGATCTGAAAAGTATTTACTGTCTTGTTAAATTATTATTAATTTGCTCTTTAATCTCTGCCTTTAGTAAAAATGTAAGCATTTATTATTAAAAATTAAGAAAATTGGCTTACAAATTACGTATGTAGGTCTGCACCAAAATTGCAGTGCAGTCACGTAAAAAAATATTTGCAGACATGCCTCTTTGCTTTTCAGTGGAGCCAAAGGGGCCATTAATTTGTTCCACGAGCTATAAAATTACGCACTTACTAGTCAATTATTATATTTTATACCATCGTCTCATATCTCATGTTCTTGCTCATTTACATCTTTTATTACTCTTGTTGTACTACACCCTGCTGGGTTGAATCGGATGAGACTTATTAGGTAAATGCGTCATCACTAATTACCACATGACTGTCTATTGGTCTACTGAATTTCAATCATTTGAGACTGATTTCTACAATTACATTTTCCTTTGCCGAGCGACGTTACGGAGTTAATCAACTGAAATCTAGATTAGAAGGAATTTTACTGAGCTAAATAAATTGTTCACACTCTACAATCTAAAACTATGGCCAGTAAACGGGGATCGAATTTCACATTTCAAAATCTCGAAATCTAGAACTGGTTCCTATGCAAGTAGCTGGCGCCAAGCCTGTAAAAAATGTCTCAGCTATAATAACAAAATCAAGGTTTCGATTGCAGTAGGTGTGCAACAGTGGCTTCATAAAATGCTGTGTGCACTACGGAGATCTTACTGTTATCGTGTATGTATACTTTACCGTTAATAGCGGACTGGTTACCCGAAGGGACTTGCATAGCTGGATTGATCCATTTTGTGACTTGTGAGACTAGTACTTTCGTTTTAAAAACGACTATGCTTGACACTATCTTTCCAAAAACAAAAAGAGTAGACAGTAATAAATAAAAAAAACTTCTTAAAACACCCGTATGAAACTTTAAATGAAGCTGTACTTAGAAAATATAGGTACTTGAACCCGCTTGACTAATCGATACTTTACGGTACATCATTAGCCAGCCGAGCCTTTCGGCTACACAATACGCTCCATTCCAAACCCGAATCTTGAATTCAAACGCTTTGAATGAAAGGAGCTTGCATGAAGATTGAAGTTGAAGCATGAAGGTAAACTGTGACAACTTTAAATCTTTTATTTTAGCAACATTTTGTCAAATAATATTTTCATGGTAAGCATTTTTTGAGACTCCAGACACCCGGCACACATTACTAAATAGCACATTAAAATATTTTAATCACAAAGCGTCTTCTTTGTCAACCAGAAGACAAAGCTAGTACATTATTTTAATCGGTATCATATAATATGTATGTGTGTCTGATCTACTGTAGTATAGAATACTATGTAAGTTACGTTAAGCCTCTTTGTCATATGTCTACTGTCTAAAACCTATTTTGGAGTACACAAGACAAATCCAATCATATTTAAAGTACCTAGGTACACTTGGAACATGAAAAAGATTTTTTCAACTCGATTATTTATCATTGCATTGCAGCGCATTGATAAAAATGATGAATGAATGAATCATTGCTTTGCAATTGAAGCAAGGTCAAAATTTGTAAAGAAGTAAAATGACAGTTTCGCAATAAATATGACATGCAAAGTCTCGTATCCATGTTTTTGAAAAGGTGAAAAATGCACTATTGCACGTTAAAAAGCTTCAATGCATCAATTTCAAGTTTCGAAAAGCTCTTAAAATCTTGTACCTACTCTTACATTTTTAAAGGGAATTAGCATCAGGACCTAACAAAGTTTGACACAATTCCTTTGCATATAGTTTTGACAAAAAACATGAAACATCGTCATAAGTCAAAAGTTCAAAAGTATCTACAGCACAATATGCATTGCTATAATTATGGATATACCTACATAGATATACATAGAACGTGTTGGTATTACTAAAACAAGTGGAAAAAACAAGTATCTACAGGGTTAAGCTCCAGGCCAGGTTGTATCTGCAGTCCTATTCCTTGTTTTTCTTAGTTAAGTAATATACATTTCAAGTGACAAAGAAAAATAAAAGCAGCGCTTGCACAAAAATGGAAGTACCTATCTATGTACACATACTTATCACATCTCTTTTCATACCTTCAAATTTTCCACGTTTTAGCAGTATGACGAATAATTAATACCTAATTATATTGTAAAGACTATCGCCTATGGAATTAAACAAGATCGCTACTACTGCGAGAGGAATTTTCGACAAAATAAACATGAAATAAAATCTGTTCAAAAACTTTTTTCCAATGCTTTTCATCCAATTTCGTACACACCTACTTACAGAAGTTAAGTAATATAAATATAGCAATCGCAAATTATGTATGGGAAATCCCTACTTGGCCTACCCGGAAAAATTTGAGAAATGCAAACTGAAAGCTGTGTTTGTTCCTTCTATATTATTTTGATTACTTATTTATTACCCTGTCACTCCACTTAATCCTTACATCATTCGAAAACTACAGAAAATACGGACCTACAAATGTACATAGACACTAGACAAGCAGACTCATTTTTAGCTTTATCAAAAGACGGGATTGTTCGTATGTGCATGTATATTGCACTAGTCCAGTTTACAGTTCACAATAAAATGTTACAATACATTATGTTAAAATACAATTTTCCAAACTATTCACCACTTTCTTGTATAGTATGGATGTAGGTACATAAATACTGCTGTACTGGTAAACGCCAAATGAATGGATACCTAGCCCTAAGTTTTAGCATTTTACGAGTTTCACGACCATGCTTATCTACGGAGTGAACAAACTAGACAAAGAAACTTAAAAAAAACATTGATTCGTCAAAGATATACTTAATTTACTAATTTATATATTTGGGCTTGCATAGAGATACTAGACACAGATACGCCTCGAATAATACTATGCTTTTACTTTTACTACAGCACGATAAAAAATTCCTACGATGTACGTAGCGTACATGTACAACTATGTACTACGCTAATTTTAGAATGTAAATTATCTACGGTCTGGATTAAATAGAGCTTGCATGTATTATCCCTACAACAATAACACTATCCGTAACTAACAACACATACTTTTGTAACTTAAGTAATTGAATTAGGTAATTCCTAACTTACACAAGTACACATACAAGAGAGATGAAAGGTAGGTACGTCAAGTACGAATTTTTCGGTTAGGTGAACAGTGAACAGGCCATGTACTTCATGTCTACATAAAGTACCTTTTAAATATTTGTACAAGTTGTGAGTATGTAAATCACTACACTCAGTATCCAAACGCAATCTCAAAGCTACTTATACGTATATATAGTTCAATATTTTTTGGCTCATATCCCCACGCTAATCCACGGTACAGGATCGAATTACTAGTAATGATGACAAATACATCAAGTAGAATTTAAATAATTACACAATTTTTATACAGTCATAACACTATAACAACTACAACGAATTTTAGATTACCTAGACATGTACGATGTACATAGTAAATAGTACAGGAAACTTACTGTTAGCGACAGGGTCGAAAGTAAAATATATCTATAATTAGTGTACAAAGTAGCACTATTATGTATAACAATTAGTTACAGGATTATTTTATTTGGTCACATAAAAGACAGTAGACAATTAACCTCGATGCGACAAAAATACGACATCAACAGTTGACTGTCAAAAAAACTTCAGCTCAATTTTAAACGCCTCTGGCTTTTGTGTGTGTATTTGTAGCAACTTACAACTTAACAACCGACAATCTTATTTTTGTATCCATTTCAAAGCTTAATAACTCCATCAGAATTTAAAAAATTGACGGTGACAGGAAACAGACGTGTGGGGGCTTGGTATCTGTTGTCTGGAGGCTGTCTCTTTATTTCTCCATGATGATGGTGGTAGTGATTTGAGTGTGACTCGTCTCCATTCGACTGGGATTATAATTTCTGGAGTAAGTTGACATTCCACGTCCCGTGTAGCCACTGTAACTCTGACAACCGGCCGTGGGCGTTCGTCGACGGATCGGCAGTCGACGATTCCGTCTTCTGGCCAACATCCAGCAACCAAAAGTTCGTAAAAACTCCTTCTGGAATTTCTCTATGAGAACACATACATAATAGAATCATTCCATTAGACCATCTAGTACACTGTCTGTACTGCAAACTAATTTAATTTAAAAGAAAGAATCTGCATCAAATTATAAAACAACCAAAAATTAAATGGCAACTCACAATGATTATAATGTACAACGTAATTTTAACCACTGACTCTGCTGTTGTATTTTGTAGTATTCAACTTATCTGATAATTTTAGTATAATTAATTAGGATCATACTGAATCTACTTCATTACATAGCGAAATGGAACAAGGACTGGTCAACGGTCAACTGTCGACTGTGCACACCGCACATCCGCATTTTAGAAGCTACAAATAACAACTGACAAATACACAAATGACAAATTGACGATTGACAAATGACAAAAAGGAAATGTTGAGTGTGAAAAAAGTTTCAATCAAGATCGAGATAGACAGAGACAGAGGGAGATGCTAATGTTTCACGGGTAGAGTTGACAGTGACAGAACAAAGTCAGTGAAGTAATTCATGATCATGATTCATAGATAGTTACTGACATCACATACAATTTAAGGGAATTTATAGAGTGCTTGGAAGTGAAAAATAATTTAAAACTGGTGCTGGTGCCTTTCTACTTATAATTTAAGAAAATTAAAACAAAAAGTTCCACCACAAAACAAGTAATACAGAGTACGGAATTGAACGACGAAAAAGGTGACATGACACAATAACACAGGTAGGTGCTTCAAGTCAAAGATGAAGGTTGAAGGTAAACATGACAAATCTCCCTAAAGATCCGAAAAAATGTGAACGTCTGTACAGAACTTAACCGGTATCCGGAAGACCGGATTTTATATAAACTGTAACTGTATTTTGTACTTTATACTTTGTACCTAAGCTAGCTACTTAAGTGCTACCCGGATTTTAAATGGAGCCGGTACCGGTTCCATTAAGATTTTAAAACTAATTTGGCGGGAAATCGAGTTTTGTTCTTGAGCGTAGGGTGAAGCTTTAATCCTTGAAAGCTATGAAGTCATACATATATATATTTTTTTTTCGATATTTCTTTAGAGATTGTGGACGGTATAGGGCTATACCTAATAAAATCGGGGCATTGAAAGGCATGACTGAGTGAAATTCGGTTATTTCGGTGTGAGAGAATGTGACAAGTGACGCTAGACACGGTTGACGTGATGAACCTGGTTGTGAAGATTGGTAGAATAAACTCGGGAGATGGCAGGATTGTACGGATGTGGGAAACAAAACTGGAACGCTCGTGCAAATTCTCTTCGAAATTTGCCTGCAAAAATCATCAATCAAACAAAATAATGTACAATTTCGTCCCTGTCATTTCAAAAATCCAAATTTTTCCAAAACAGATAAAACGTAGAAATATTAAGTCAAAATATTATATGGTCAAAAGCCAGAAGTATACTTTAAAATGTCATTTTTATTTACAAAAGGAAAGGAGCAAAATACTTGATTTTTATTTTATTTTTTGTAAATATATTATTATGTAGAATTTTATAGCCACTACTTAAACTATGGACTATCAGTATTACTGCGAGGGCGAGACAAAAGACAAAAGTATTTCTCTAAACTCTAAACTAAATCTTGTGCATTTTTTACTAAGATTAATTATGCGGTAGCTACTCAACTCAAAAACGTTTTTTTTTACAAAATGTATAGTATTTATGTACAGAGAGCGTTCGCACTTTCAGCAATTCAATTCAAAAACAGAAAAATAAAATGAAAACAGAGAGAGACAGGTTCGACAAAATGGCAAAAAATCCAAAATTATCTACGGACCGAAACCAATGAAGCCATTTTATGTTTGTAATTTTAAACCAAAGATGACAAGATGGTTTCATGTGTACAATCACAAGGATCTATAGATACGGACAAGGGAACAGGCTATAACTTTATTTAGATCTCTTAAGTTACTAGTACAGAAGCATAGTAATTAATAATTATGTTGTATAAGAAGGGGTCTGTCAAAAGTTACGCCACAAATTACGAAAATGTGGTACTGTTAAACCATACAATGGAAAAATGAAGGGGAAAACGAAAACTGTAGAATATAAACTATGCATGCAGCTTGGTTTGACTGTAATCTGTATGTACTTGTATAAAAATGGCAATTATTTTTTAGCGGGTTTAAGGCCAAATGGACAATAGTGCGTTCCTAAGCTCTACTAGAGACGTAGACATTAGTCACCATAGGCCTGCATCAGTTCGTCATATTTTTAACATTGAATACTCTGAATACAGCATTTGAATATGGAAGTATTATAGTGAAAGAATATTAGAGGAAGTTGTGAAGAATAGAATGAGACGAAAATAAAAACTGGTTCAATCAGCATCTCATAATTCCAAAGACCGCTGAAGTATGTTAGAAAAAAATACAGAGCGTGGCTACAGAAGCACAGTGAAGTATATATGCGTTGCAACCAAAACGGAAGCCATTAGTGCGGACTTATTGGACATTTTCCAAAAATTTTCAACTATTGTGTTTCTCACACCTTTAAAGCCTGCACATGTGTCGTTTTGTACCTTTTGAAAGAGACGTTAACATTAGTCTTTGTACCTTTTTAAAAAACATGCAAATAGGATATTTTACATTTTTGCAGAAACAAGTGTAACATTTTGAACCTTTTCAAAAGCATGGAAATAGGACACTTTGCACATTTTAAGAAGCATGCACATAAGATATTTTGCACCTTTTCAAAAACAAGTACATATGACATTTTGCACCTTTTCAAAAGCATGGAAATAATACACTTCACACGTTTTAAAAAGCATGCAAATAGGATATTTTGCACCTTTTCAAAAACAAGTAAATAGGACATTTTGCACCTTTTCAAAAGCATGGAAATAGGCCACTTCATACGTTTTAAAAAGCATGCAAATAGGATATTTTGCACCTTTTCAAACACAAGTAAATAGGACATTTTGCACCTTGTCAAAAACATGCAAACATATGACTTTTTCACCTTTTGAAAAGCGTGTGAATTATAGCGGGTTTTAAATGCACGTAGATAAACGAATTTATACGTAAAAACCTTACATCTACCTCCATCATACGTCCTTTTGCACCCTGAGAAACAGGACAAAGTACTACATGTTCCGTATACCAAGTTTGCATTTCAATGTCTGAATAGTTTCCTTGAGTCGATTTTAACCTTTTATTAAGCTAATGGAGCAAAGTTTTGAAACTAACTGTCCAAGGCAATCTAGATTATAGACGTGAATAGTATTTTCTCAAATTCACTCTCATCGTCATCCTCATCGTTATTCTGCATGCTCAAACTTTCTCTCTCTCTCTCTCTCTCTCCCGCTTTTGAAAAGAGAAAATTGGAGAATAATGAGACGGTTGGATGGTGTAGCTGGCCGCTCTCCCTCCAATGCAATAACGTGATCGTAAATAGGAAGGAAGTGTACATACACGTACAGTATCACTGGGGGTCTCCTTCCTTTTAATCGAGCTCCCGTTCTGGGAAGTGGATTTTTTTTATGCTCCGCAAATAATAAGATTTTCTCAAAGATATATATATAGGTATACATATATATACATGTTCAAACGCGTATTTTTCAGAAATCTACCACGGCATGCTTTCCTTTCAGTCATCGTATGTCTAGACATAGCAGCTGCGTGATCCAAATACAATCATAAACACAAGGCTCAAGTTTCTGTATAGAATGTACCTATTGACAGTACGATAATTCAGACTGGCTACTGACTACCCTCTACCAAAGGAACCTATCTGGAGCGCTTCTTCAGAATTACATTAGGATGATGCGTAACAGATGAATTCCCTACAGTTGAACGCACTGTGAAGACGCACTAATTTCAAATAATTATTTTGGTAGAGTGTACATATACTCAGGAGTATGTAATAAGGCTCCCTTCTTCAGAATGGGCCTTGCAAGCATTACGTGCTACTGCTTGGGCTGAGAAGATTCATTCAAATTAGGATGAACAGGAACAGTAAAAAGTGCTCAACAACGTAATAATTGCGGGGTCCCAAATTCAAAGAAAATGCATATACCTATATGTATGTCCGTTACTAAATGAGCTGGGGGGTCTATTACATATCAGGAGGCAACTGCGTTTCATAAAAGTGAATATAAAGAGGGGGACGCGTGTCTCTTTTTTCATTTTATTGGAAATGGAGGCAATCTATCTTTACATACATATAATATATACATGTATCTACCCACTAGCTAGCTTTTTATCTTTGGCTCCCATATTGTTTTATTGGTTATTTTTTATCGATATGACGACGACTCCCATCCCTGCAGTACTCACTTGGAGCTCCAGACTTGAGATACATGAACTGATACGGGGGGGATGAGAGCTCCGTTTAGTATTCAAAATTCAAATAAAATAGAAAATCAAATCCAATCGGCTCGTAATAGTTTGTATGTATGTGCCCATTTTCAAAGAGGCTAACTTCCCACTTCCCAAACCGTTACGCAAGAAACTTTCCACAAGTCCTTCAAATCCATTTTCTTCCATTTGCTTCCTACTTGTACACTGACTGAGTATAGACAGAAACATAGACGGAGAAATTTATGGACTCAGGACGTGTACAGTGTATTCTCTCCCTATTTACAACTTTCTGCGTCTCTTCTGGCGGATTTGAATGACAACCTGTAAATCTGCTTAAGCTTTTGTAAAGTTGAATTTGAATCTGTTGTGTGTGACTCGCACTGAATTATTTCTGGATCATGGCTAGCACGGGGCTTTAACGAAAACTCTGTCCGAGTCACGTTTGCAAAGGCAACGGCAAGGACAGCTACCAGTTTGCGGAACAAATGGATCTTTACGTCTTTAGTGAATACGAGCACTGAGCAGCATTATGCGGTGCAGATTGTACAAGTATGCCGTATAGGTATATAGGCACTTTTAGTTTATTCTTGGGGACCATTCAGTTATTACGTGAGGTAGAGATTCACATCCGGTTTACATTTTAGAACCATAGCCTTTGCTATATTTGTATGTAAGCAAATCGTACGGCCTACATAATATTTGTCATGCCCCACGTACAATGTCTATCACATTTTACTTTAAGGCATAATATGCTTATGTATATCCCCTCAAAAAACCCTTTCGCATATTAACATATGAAATGGAGCACAAAACTTTGTGAACAATCTTGCGTACAGTATTTTAAAGTGACAACGTTTTTCCTTTATGTCACAAAAAAATATCATATTTACTTGTACATAAGTAGGAAATATAACGAAATAACGAAATGATAAAATACTAGTGTTCAGTATATTACAAGTATTTTTAAATTTAGGTATCCGCAGTGAAGGCATCAAACTCTGATAAACAACTCTGATTCAGAATTAAACTCGAGTAAAATTATTTCGATCTATGATCGTTAGTCACGACATAGATATAATTTTTTAGTTAAAAAAAGTCAGTCGATGGAAACGATAAGGGAAAGAATTACTTTCTAATATGCTGTAGACGGTGACCAGAACCCGAGGAAGCAATTTACACTCAATTCTTGATAATAGCTTGGTACTTACATAAATATCGTATATTTCATTCTAGGGATTTCTAGGGGATTCTAGGGATTTCTCCTTTGAAGGGCTGCAAAATGTCTTATGTACACGTTTTGAAGGAAAAAATTCAAAACAATTTGACACATTTCGTCGAACATTCTACTTCTTGCCGTTTATACACAGACAGACAGACAGTAACGCAATTACAAAAAAAGCACAAATGGCATTGGCCACATCAGACAGCAAAATTAGCTCAATCATACAAATTCATCATCTTTAAGACTTTTGAATTATTTTCATGCAAAGGGTGTTAGACAACGGTTGAAAAATATATTTCCAAGTTCCTGTCAAAAGCGTCTTGTTTAGCGTAACGATACGTATACGAGTAACACTTTATTTTGCTTCCAAGCATTATTATATTAAGGGAAACCGCGGTGTTGTCGGTGGCCAACATTTGTCTATGGCATTTACGTATTATGGGTTAAGGTGCCGGGTAATAAAACCAACATTTTCCTTCTTTTATTTCACTAAACAAGTATCTACATAGGTACATAGATATTTGATGAAAGCATTCAAAGGGGAAAAATAAGGGAAAAAATTACCATTTCTGGCCTTTCAGATAATGCGCGTATAGCCTTTTTTGCATCTTCAAGAAGCAGATTAAAGATTAGCTTTAAAAAAAAATGGAAGAACACAGGGCGGCTTTTATAAAGGATGATAGTAGGAAATGTCTATTTAAAATAAGATTATAATTTTGTAGGTAATTCCTGCAAGAAATGCATTTGATTTGCTCTGCTTCTTAGATGACGTGGTGCAATTGTGGGTGCAAGGGGCATAGCGAAGGTATACATATAGGGAACATTTATATGAGAAAAAAGTGAAATTCAAATGTAAAAATGATGGACTACTGGTATTCTACTGTAATCTAACCAACTGTACAACTTGAAGGAAAGTGAAAGAGAGTCCTTTGATGACTTACCGCTCATGAAATTATAGATGAGAGGATTAATGGCTGAGTTGGCGTATGGAAGCCAGTGACTCACTATGACGATGGCTCCAACAAAATCAGTCTGACGGATTTCCATTATCAGGCTTCATTCAAGGAATTGACATAGAAATTTTGAAATATTACATATTTTACCCATTTAAAGGTCATAGATCATAGTTGCTACTTTTCATTATAATTCCCAGTATTAATTAATTATAATGTGGAAGTGAATATTAATGGTAAAGTGGTCCAAATATTTTCATTACTGAACAAGCAAAATGACTTAGACATTTTCATTTTCACCAGAATGGCTTTGTTTTCAAAAAATATTTTTTGCTTCTATTTTCAACCATCAAAATCATTTAGATAGGTATTTTTGCCTTACATTTGTATAACACGGTAGAGCTGGTTTTTTAATACTGGGCTCTCTTTTACGTTTCACTATTTTAAATCCAGCCATTTTGCCTCGTCAGTAACAATGTACTGTAAGCTCATACGTATCACCACATGATTCACTCTATTGTGACTATAAGCTTCTTAAATTGTAAGTACCGATTGCATATTTCTGATCTTCAATACTGACTGTGATCAAAACAAAATAAAATTGCTTCATGCTGGGTCTTACTTGAGAATTGTGTAGATATGAACGGGGAGGTAGCAGAAAGCAAACATAGTCACGACAGCCACCAACATTTTCGCTGCCTTCCTTCGGGATCTCAATTGGAAGTCAACCGCATTTCCCTGGGAAATGGACGTGCCACGGTGGAGCGGAGTCAAAACTGAAAAGAGAGATTTCATTAATTACACAAATTTCATAAGTTGATTCGCCTATAGGCCAAACCACATTCAAATCCATTCCCTTGTCTCATTTCCGCCTCCTTATTTATCGCATACCAATATTACGGCTGTAAAATTGGGTACAGCGGACTTGTATGATCTGCATGGATTCTACTTACAGTTATTTGTCAGTCGAGTCAATCGTTTAAAATGTACCTAGTATGATATTAAAATTTGTTTAAGCAAAAACATTTATAGCCATTAGGTAGGTATACGTTTAGCTGAAAGAAATAAATCATTTAAAACGGCATTTTCGCCGACACAAATATCTCTTATAGCATCTAAAAAATTATCGTATTATAATGGTTATAATGCATTCCAAATGAGCTCCTATTGGGCTTCAAATGTTTTTAGGGTTTATTTTTCAAAGTTTGTTTTGTGGCGTATAGGAACTTGGCTGATTCTGATTGTTCGATGAATGTAAACATAGGACGTTTAGTAGCTTTTATCGATCCTAGTCCTAAATCATACTAAATAGTGCCTACATGTACTGATTAGCGTCCTTGTAAGCTCTCCATTAATACCTGGAAGTGAGCGGATGGGGAGATAAATAAATAGCTTTCCGCCTTTTCTTTCATCTACAAAAGATTAATAATATGCTGAATTGGATTATCCCGTCCACAGCTTTTTATTTCACCTAAAGGTCTACTTGGAAGCTCCAAAGCTAAATAGGCCTATCAAACGGTCAAGGACTCGTAGGTGGAAAATAGATGTGATCTACGAATCCAGTCTCAAAAGCGAAAATGTATCATTGCGTATTTTGTGAAAACGCTGTACAAATCATCTCTGCGTGATGGGAATGCGAATGGAGATCGTCCTTATGCTGGATATTAATTGACAGAGGGTAGCTTAGAAGCGTCGAGAGCTATGAGGGTCGTCCATAAGTTGTGTAAGCACGTTTTTACAGATCTCAACTTTTATAATCATACAATATGGCTTTCAAAAATGTGTGTGGATTTCGATTGCAATAACAACTATTAAAACAACTGATGCTGGTGCTAGAACTGTCACGTCTGTAACTGAGTAGCATAAGAAATATGTGGATTACCCCTTCAAGCTTTATTTGTTGCGATCACGCCGTCTGATACATAATGTATAGAATATAAAGTGCAGATCAAGCAACCATTCAAAATTATGACTGTCAGTATTAATGAGTGGAATCATCATCTCCACAACTCCAGATACTACGGGACCAGCACTTGCTATACAAAATCGATGAGAAGGAGATGGAATCTTCCAGGCTCGACTAATAGTGAATGGAAAGCCTAAGTTCAAAATCGGATATCTGCCCAAAGGTTCAAATGAAAAGTACGGCGATATTCTTTAAAACAATCAAATTAATGTCATTGTTGTTGCTAATGTTGTTTTTTTTGCAATTCAACAATTTATAAAAAATAACTCTTTCACAATCAAAAGTTTTATCCCCTGAAGTTGTAGACTAGGCTTTTAGAAAATTAGAAGGCATACATATCTAAAACAAATTTTTACAGAAACCTTCAGAAATTATGGCTTAAGGAATAGGACCTCAATCTGCTATTTCCCCAATGCAATGCGTACTATGACCATCAACTCAACTCAACCACTAATGAAAGTGCAAAGCTGGCTTTTGATATTTTTGACACGCATTACACATTAAAAAGATGAGTATTTCACCGTTCAGTGTGACAGCTGTCTGATTCTGCCTCAAAAATAAAAATAAGGACTGGCTGAGGTAAAAATAATATCACCATTTGTCATATGTAAGACTAAAACACACACGGATTATGTGGATTGTCTTGTCATTTATATTTTTCCTTGGAAAAAAGAAATAAATAAAAATTGAGAAATCTAACGTGTACATAAGTACGGCCAAGAACGGGACAGCGGAATCCGACGATAAAAAGGCGCTGTATCCCTTGTGTCCATTGGGGAGAATGACGCTGTCACACGTATCTGAATTCAAGAGTTGACGTCAAATATGAAGTTCGATAAGGCAGCTTTACAGTGAGACGTTCGTCTACCGAATTGTGAAGATGCAGCTCTCAAAATAGGAAATGTCATTTATGTCCACATTAATTTTTATAGCTTTTGGATTGTCACCAGTCAGATTAGTGCAATTTAAACTTGTGCGAAGAAATAATACCACTCAGAAAGATTATATTTCAGCCAAAGCTGTCATTCACTTCACAGTATTATTTCAAATGCCGTTAAAAAAAGGACTACGTAGTATATAGGCGGCCCCTGAAGGTAGGGATTCCAAGCAGCTTACTTTCTTTCGTAGGCAGATCGAGCTGCCTGAGCTTGAAAGTTTAATGAGTATTTTACGTAGCATGGAAAAAGTTGCACCTTTTATATAATGTATACATACGTAACATACTTTGGCTTAAGAAGCAAACTTACGTGTACATTATTATTCATTTTTACTGAAAAAGTTAAACTTTTTACACCATAAGCTTTAATTTGTGTATCCTGTGATTTATCTTGCCTTCTAGCTATTTACTAAAATCACACGATTTCTCGATTTCTAGATTTATTATCGAAAAATCTGAAAATGTACGTCAAGTATTGAGCAGATTGTTACATAATGTCTGGCTCTTGTAGTGACTATTAAGTGGTACAATGAAATGAGTGCTTTACACATTATAAGCTAGACTTGCTAGAAGCTCAAACATTTAACAATTAAATCTAAAATGGAATCAAATGCAGTACACAAAGGTACATGAATTCTGACGCCAAAGACAAGTTCTGAGAAGTACGAGCAGGAGGAAGAGATGTTCCCGTCGAGTAAACCGGATGAAGTTGACGTAGGTAGTATATTTAGTTATTTACGTAGGCAGACATAATTCGGAAGTCATACTAATCCATAGGTTTCCCATGAAAATATTCATCAATCCCAAATGTACACGAGAGAATTGAGAATTCGGTGGTTGATTGCTTGGTTACGTTACAGAATTTGTATGGTTTGAAGCTTGAGGCTAACAGCATAAAATCCTTGAACTTGAGCTTTCAGACTAATCAACCTACAGATTTTGCTCGAGTTCACGGAAGATCAGCTAGACCGGAAGGTAATAGGACTTTTGCAGCAATTTTCATCTCTATAACATACACGCCTCGTAATTTCTACGAAATCGGATAAATCAGAAGTGGGAATTACACAGTCTGTACTAAAAGGCTACCATATGCTCTGCTTTATACAACTCGCTGGACAGTTGAATGAACTATAAGCTTGCTACGAAAAAAACACTCGTGTTCAAAAACCTTTTTAAATCAGAAAATTAATTCTATAAAAATTGACAATGTTTGTGAATGATGTATAATTTGTTCACTTGAAAAATTATTCAATTACTGGAAATTGCTTCATTTTGCTTCCTCAGCCAGCATGTGTCTTTCCATACTGGCTAATAGAATAATGTCTCGTTTTCAATAATGGAGAGCATCCTGCATTTCTGGTGGCCCTTCGTTGTTTATTGAGGTCTATGATCATTGAAAGGAGTCGTAAAAATTAAGAAGACAAGCTATAAACGGCCAAGTTGTTGAGAACAGATCTCCGGGTCTTATGCACTTAATGCACTTTAACACCGACGGATGTGAGGAGTGATGATCACCTTCTTCTGAGGGAGCATCAATAAATTACGTGGAAAAGTTGGGAAAAAACTCAAACATTTTCACGGGCTTGGTCCATAATCTCCTCCCCCACTGAGCCAGAGCGTAATTCATAAATGTCCCAAGAATTTTCTTCTGCACTACTGCACCCCATCACAGAATATGCATGTATTAGATGGTTTTTGGAGAAATAGTTGAGCCTCTTCTTTTCTATCTCAGCACAGCCCACTCATCAGTTTTATGCTCTTTCCTCCCTATTTTCCCAAAATCAACGATCCTACACATGCATTTTACCCTTTCTCAATGAAGCTTCCCTTTCAAAGATTCTACATTCCACAATTTTCTAAATCCAGAACGATAAGGCAAGAGACCTATGTTTATTTACAAGGGAAATCCCAGTTAAGTTCCATATTATGACCGGAACATAAAATGTCTAGTGCAACACTGGGAACAATTACCATTGCCATTACTATTCGGAAGATGAGCGCATTAATAAATGGTCCGAGGCAAACGGTGGCTTATATGCAGGGGCCATAACTATAAGACAGCAGTCTTACGTTGGGAAACGGAACTGTTGTGGGTTCAAGCTATGTAAGTTGAATCATAGCTACTGCACCAGGACAGCATAGTGCCTTCACATAAAATTCAAAAGTACGAACAAGTCAAATAAAATATCCGACGAGCTAAAGATGTAAAAATAATCTCTTTTGGAAGATTACCGCAAACTACTCCAGACTCGTCATTTTCATCTCCCCAATTGCAATATTGAACTGATTGAAAAATGACCGATGCATAGAAAGTCAAAATAAAGGCGATCGTGCGTATTTTGTTTGGCCAACGCCAACAGTTTTTTTCTCCAATTTTTGTTTTTGAGACTTTTGCAATGGAGATAGTGCAACAACACTTTTAGGTGCAACATTTTCCCCACAACTACTTTAATATAATCCCAACTTTGAATTTATGGAATAATGAAGATCGACAATGACACTACTGGACATTGCTTTCCACTTTCTTTGGTGATTGACTGATTAATCCTCAAACTATGCTCAGAAGTTCTTTATTTTTTTACACAGTATGCAAATAATGGTACAGAATACAGATGTAGACAGGGAGGTATACTCCCTTTATTATCTTTCTACTGATGCAACGTCATTGGCTATAACAAAAAAAGTTTTTATATAGGAAGTTTTCCTTTGAAAAACACATTTTTTTTTCTCAAAAAAATTCAAAAAACACCAACGTATTTCAAAGGCTAGGTGTGGTAAGTATACGTAAGCACATCTAAAGAGGGAAAGGGCACTAAATCTGCCATTGACCCATAAAATAAGCACAGGTAAATCTCCTTAAGCTCCTCGTTAAACTCATCGAATGTGACCAAGAATTTTTCCAAGGGAATTATTCTCTCTTGGAGTATGTGCTTAACATCTAAAAGACTATTACTGCCAAGTCAGGCAAGGATTTCATAAAATACGGCAAATTTCCGATTAGCCAATACATTTCAAAGTTTGAACTTTTTATTTGTTATCAGTTGACTAGGCCTATACAACCGGTTTTCTAAAATGCAATTTTGAACTAAAAGGTAGCAAAACTTACAATTTCTTACAAAAGGCAACAATTACACTACAAAGTCACCATTTGTTTTAGCCTATTCGGAACGGAAATATAAATAGTTTTCCAACTTTCGAAAATGTGAATTTCTATAGTTTTGAGTGTTTTAGAAAATGTTAATTTTGGTTTTGAAAGTGTCGATTGCTAGTTTCGAATGTTTTTGTAAAATTTCTAGTTTTGACCTTTTTGAAAACGGTAATTTCTAGATTTTTGACCTTTTGAAAGTACTATTTACTAGTTTTGACCATTTTCAATAAGTGTTATTTATTAGTTTTGACCTTTTTGAAAATGTTAATTTCTAGTTTTGACCTTTTTGAAAATGTTAATTTCTAGTTTTGACCTTTTGAAAATGTTAAATTTTATGTTTTTACCTTTTACAAAGTGTCTATTTCTAGTCTTGGCCTATTTGAAAAAGTCAATTACTAGTTTTGAATGTTTTTGAAAATGTTGATTACTAGTTTTGGCCCTTTTGAAAACGTTTACGTGTAGAATAAACACTTTCACAAAGCATTCTTTCCATGGCTTCATAGTTTCGAATAAGGTAAACAAAAAATCGTGAAGTTGAGCGCACTGCTCATTTTTGGTGACTAGCCGGAAATTTAAGGTAGTTTTTTCGATACCGATATTTATATGGAGACCGACGTCTCACACAAATATTACTACCACAATATCGTAACTCCTGTCTGTCTCCTGCCGGCTGCCTACCCCACTGTTGCCGACGGTTATGGAAGGATTTTAAAAAACTGAACTTGAACGTCACGATTATGATTATTATCCGTCGTAGAAAGCAGGAGAATGCCAAAATACATAATTATTTGTTCTTCCGTCTGTACCACACGAAGGGAGCCCACACAGTTGGACGTTCAGTAAACACGAAAGTGACGAAGGATTTGAAATGAAGAGCGAATCTGCAGGAATCATGAGGACGTAGACAATGCTAAATGCCGATGTGATGTGGAAGATGAGTGTGGTGGAAAAAGTGGAACAGATTCAAGTGCTCGTGCATACGATATGAACCGATACTAAAGAAGCTAAATAGCCCTTCCTCCAATTTCATTACAAACAAAGTGGCCTATCTAGATGTTCAGCTTTCCACCATAGGTTGCAGCGATGCAATGGACGAGTGAATACGTATGTACTGCACCTCTTCAAAAAGGTATCGACCTAATATTTTACACATTTTAAAAGACGTAAATAGAACATTTTGCACACTTTTTCAAAAATGTGTTAGTAGAACATTATGCACTTTTCAAAAACGCATTAATAGAACATTTTGCACTTTTCAAAAACGTGTTAATAGAAAATTTTGCACTTTTCAAAAACTTGTTAATAGAACATTTTGCACTTTTCAAAAAAGTGTCAATGGAACATTTTGCACTTTTCAAAAAAGTGTCAATGGAACATTTTGCAACTTTTTAAGAACATGTTAATAGAACATTTTGCACTTTTCAAAAAAGTGTCAATAGAACATTTTGCAACTTTT
>JAQFZC010001745.1:0-27254 GCA_034695205.1 Dicyrtoma fusca | reverse complement strand
TACAAGACAAATTCAATGGTGTTTCTACAGGCTCCCAACTTTCCTTTTCCCAGGTGTACTTTCAAGAGCCCTGTAAAACGGGCAAAACTTTGATTTGCACTTTCTCAAACCATGAAAAACATCGATTTACACTTTCTCAAACTTGTATAAACCATGGAAAACTTGTATAGTTTGGAAAACTTTTCCAAACTATGCAAAACCTCGATCTGCATTTTTTCAAACTATGCAAAACCTGGATTTGCAGTTTTTTAAAACCGTGCAAAACTTGATTAGCTATTACACTTATATGTGTATAGTCAAAATAGGGAAATTACGAATATTTTTCTGCTTTTATGGATATGCGTCATTTTGCACCTTAGTTTTTTGCCTCCGCGTCCCTTTTGCAACCAAGCAATGATGGATAACCGTCATTTTGCATCTTAAACAGCGAATAGGACCCGGAATTTTACTTAAATTCAATAATATCCCACTTTAATTTTTGTCAGTTACTCGGTATTTTGCACCTGATCCTCGCCATTCTATACTTAACACATGCTGTAAATCCAACGGGAACTAATGACGCATTTCGAACATTCCAGAAGAATTGCGCTGAGAAAAAATCCAATGTAAATTCCACCCTTGTATTCTTACGGGGTCAAGTCCCAACTTTAATTAAACAAACATTTACAGAGGAATTTCAAGCTCAAAAAATGCTTCCAAATAATAATAACTTCCATTTAAAACTTGAGAGTGAGCTGGTGGACATGTTCGCTCATGGTGGGCCATTTGGTGTTAACAGAAGAATTAAACAAACTAGGACAAATGTTAAAAAGAACGTGCATAACAGTAATAATAGTGCCAACAACGCGAAGGATTTTGGTCACAATTCAACGTACAACCTGACGAGCTTCTACAAATATGGTAACGATGACCAACAAAAATGCAATACTGTTTTAATGGAGCACATTGCTGGAATTCTAGGAATTGCTACTGGCTTGGTTCAAATTGTTTCCTCTACTATCTCTATCGTGGTCAGTACAGTAATAATTAGTGTACCTACTAAACATGCATCGTTTTTCTAAAAAAAAATCTTAAAAATTTCAATTAAAAAAGCGTATTTTTTAACACCAATAAAATTGTTATTTGATTACCTATTTTCATAGTTAATCAAACGGAAGCTGCCCTCATTAATAGTAGCCGTTAATACTGCCTTTATCCTGATTCCCTTCACAGCTGCTATCTTGACGCTGGTCTCTTTCGTGTACACGTGGTACGTGGATTACAACGCAAGGCTTACGGACGCTCTTGGCTTAATCCCAGGCTCCACCCTCCCTCACCACACAACATTTATGAACACGGAAACAGTTACGACGAAGAAAAAAGGGCCAACATCTTTGAGGCCTGACCCCCCATTAATGGGTCCCCCGATTGAAATATTTGCAAAAAGGGTCAATCTTTTAATACTAACATTCTTGAGCGTGACCCTTGTGAATCTGATATTTTGTACAATCGGGATCGGTGTCCAGTTAATTATTTATTTTGAAATTAGCACGATGAAATACTATAGGAAATCTCTCTTTGTGACTACAGCTATTTTGGGGTTTTTCACGGTACTGTTGCCCATTGGGATATTTGTTTGTCTACAGTACTCGGAAACGACCTTGTTAGTTGTTGGGTTATTTATTCTGGAAACAACATCCGTGGTTTTACTTCTGATTCTAGTGGTTTACAGTAGTGGACTGCAAGTGCAGAAAATTACTAGGACATAGTGTTTTATAGTTAGTTCCAGTTCGTATTTAATTACAATTACCGTAAGTCCGTGATTATGTCGTGATTGGTCACAGTTTCATTTGAACAGAAGTGAAATTATTGCTTTCTTCCTTGAATAAAATGCACCTACGTCTGATGACTGTATTTATTTGCAGGAAACAGCATCTTTTTTCTAAAACGTAATATTCTATGACAATTATAAATACCAGTCTTCCCCATATTTATTTCCATGTAATTTCCCAGTTGCAGGCTATTTTAAAACGCAGAATGCATTGAAGTTATTGGGAGCTATAATGGTTTTGGTGTTTTAGTGTTTTGCTCATTTGGCTGTACAAAACAGTAATATTTTCGTGAAGTTCAGTAGGTGACAGGTTGCATCACATTGAACATTTTATATACGATATCAATTTTTCGAATTTCGTTTTGAACGGAGAGACCGAGCATAGTTTACCCTAATTTTTGTTTTTTTTTTACTTTTTTTAAAGGTCCAAAAGTCAAAATGGGATTTGAATTTAATTTTTCGACATAGTTATTCAAACATCGAACAAGCAAGTTTGGTATTCAGCAGTTGATCGCTTTAAGCCTAGTTTTTGCGTGTAGTTTATGCCCAAGCATAAGTGGTAAGTTAATCGTCAATGCTACTTTGTTTTTATTCACATTCAGCATTCACAATGTGTAGGGTGAAGGCTTCTAATTGTGGTCGGCTTGTAACTATGGTACCCCCGTCTTTTCTCCAGTGTCGAAGGTTATTTAATGTCGAACATACTTTCTATAAGAAGTCTAATACCCGAAGATTCAAAACCAGGTACGTTCGATTTTGATTTACCATTGACACTGGAGAAAACAGTGGGGCACCCCAGTTATACAACCCGACCACAGTTAGAAGCCTTCACCCTAACTACTAAACATTTGTTCAGCAAAACTGGTAGTAAATTCATATATAATAAGAGTTGTATTACTTTTTGTCTTTAGCTCTACGGTGCTACAAGTGCGCGTACTCTACGACTAACATTGCTGCCAGTGACCCTGGTTGTGAGTACTCATCCCCATCACCCGATTACCTAGCCAATTTTAATTCTAACATTGGAAATACTAGCAGAAGTACAAGTACAACCACCACCCAAATAGTATCAATGAATGAAGAAGAAAATGCTCAGGACGGTTTCTGCTCCTTGATCACAATTAAATCTAACCAAACAACGCAATCCATTTACCGCGCCGGCTACACTTTTCAAAACCGAAACGAAGAACGGCTCGGCTTCGCTCAAGAATGTTTTGATTTAATCGCAAATTCAAACCAAAATAGCGAAATTCAAAACTACATTCAAATGCAATGGAAAGCCACTTTTAATAAAGCGACCATAAATTATGAAGCAGGGGATAAAGACTGTAGGGATGGAACGATGGTAACTGAAATGATTACAATTTTTGGATGTTACTGTAACAGTAGTGATGGGTGCAATGGGGCGGATTTCAATTTTAATTCAAGGGACAGTAGCGATGCTAGGAAGCCCTCCACTTTGACCCTTCGTACTTGTTACCCACGTGTGCCAAGGGAAATAGTCCTACTTAGATCTGCTACTGGCCCCAGTGCCGCCCTGAGTTTTGGAAGGAAATTAATGCCCGAGAAAAATATCTTGTACTATTTTCTGGGAGTTTTGATGGCTGGATTTGGATGGACTTTTAAATATTTATTATAAATGTTCATTACTAATAAGGGGGCATGGGGTAAAAAAATAGGCGCCTGTTTTAATTTTTTGTTGTCGGTTCGGTAAACCTGAACACGAAATATTAAAGTTGAATGATGTAACTACTAACAGCCTTAATGCCTTTCATTTGCAACAAAATATTTCTAACAAATAAAATTGAAAATGTAAGATTAATTAAAAAATCCAAAATCATCTCGATTTTGCCATATATGTGGGTAAAAAAGACAGACCGATGCGATGGGGGTAAAAAAAACCACTGCCGTAAATACCTAGTGAAAATCAATGGTGAATCAGAGTGCCCCATAATATGATGATTTCTACATCAATTCTAAAAACTGCTTTTATTTAGCAAGTGCTTGCAAAAAAAGTACAAAAATCCCTTAAAACTGAAAAATACTCATTGTTGATTACTCCGTTGGCTAAAATATCATATTTAGAGCACCTTGACCTCTTATTTCAACTTTCAAACTGCTGTTCTTTATACCCCCACACCTGTTTTTTTTTTCGAATATTTTTAAAATTATCATATTGTTTTATGACCTCAACTTATTCCAGTCAGCTTGATTTTATGTTGTAGAAACTTAAATTCTGCATCTAGAAAAGAGCGATACTTCATTTTAAAACTTCTTTCTTAAAGCCACACTCTCAATGGGGATGTCTGAGACTCTACCCGGAGTTTTGACGGAACGGACATTTCAGATTTCAGATTAAGATTGCTTCCCTCCAGCGTACTAACGTCGGATTTAGCAAAGCAAAACATTTACTAGGATACTTTTTAACGTAGTCTTTTATGGTGCTAAGTATTTAGTTGTTAATCGCATCAATGCTTAGATATTGGGGGCTTGGTTTTTTACCCCGTTTTTTATACCCCCACCTCCCCTAAGCATTAAGCACAAGTTCTACTTATGTAGCCCTGACCTCAACAAAACTGCGTGGGCAGTATCAATAAATCAATTTAAAAAGAATTAATTGGACGCAAGAGGCAAGAGTACTTCAGGCTGTCCGGTCATATAGGGATATATAATACATATTATGTAACATCTTTTATTATCTGTAATTTGTCGGAACCGAATATAATTTACTACACATGATGCACGTCTACTAACTAGCTATAAAATGAAAGAAATTGACATTGTTGATTTCTAAGGAAATGTGATAGCTAACGGATTTCTTGTATGTTGCCTGTATCATCATCGCTATTGCAATAATGTGTTTAACTAACTATTCGTGTATAGTTCCGTAACTAATTCCTGGAATTTATTGAAGACTTAGTAGTGCACCTTATACATATACATAAAAGAAAAAGTTAAAGTTGTGTGTAAGAAGAAAGATGTATAATTATATGTAAAAATTATCACAACATCCTTCCGCTTTCTCATTTCGTACTGATTTACATATCTCTGGTCGCCACCCATGCACGCAGAACTAAAACGCAAAAGTGTCTTGTCAAAACTAAATACCTAGTAATAATTTTATTATATAGTACTTGCCATTCCAAAAGTGAATTTCGCACTGTTGCATAGTTAATATTTTAGAATAATTTGATAAGGCTCGAGAGCTCATCCAAATTTTGAGAACATTTTTTTGACTAATAAATTAAAATCTAAAATGAGTTCTCGAATTCCACCTGTAAACCAAGTTTTTTGTGCTCGTAAAAAAAGTAAATTGGGAATGCAAAAAGTAGTACTGATTGTACTGAGCGTCATTGTTGCAGCCAGTTGGAACCCAGCTGCATATGGTAAGTACATACCTACATACCTACGTACAAATGGTTATATATAGTTTGAATTGAACAGTTTTAAAAATTATTAGTACAATTTACTATTAACCGGTAATAAAGTAATAATTATTGTATGTATTACAGTGCTTAATTGTTGGTGTACTATACTTATTTATTGCTGTTTTATTTTATGTTTTATGTTTTAGCCTTTATTTTTATGCGACTTCTTTAACCTTTTCGAAACAGTAAACTTTTTGAAATCGTTAATATTCCGTTTTTTCCTCTATTTTCAGTGTTATTTTAGCGTTTTTGACCGTCCTGAAAGTGTTGCACTTCAGTTTTCGACTAGTTTAAATGTGTTAATTTCTAATATTTGACCTTTTTGAAGACTAATTTCTAGTTTTTTCCCTTTTTGAATGCTTCAAGTTGTAAACAAACCACTTTTGTAAAGCATTCTTTCAATTGTTTCCCATTTTCGAAAAGCTACTTAAGTTCCGAAAAAGTACCTAAAATGAATCAGTAAAATTAATTTGTACATGCTTAGCATAGGTACAAATCTCATTAAAAAAGTTGCATTTTACATTTTTATTTTTGTATTTTCTCCAGCATTAAAATGTTACAAATGTACCTATTCCGCTGTTGACGTTAGTTTGAGTGATCCAGGCTGTGAGCACTCTGACCCACTAAGTGACTCCTTAGTCAAGTTTGGACCTGATGTCAAAGAGTTGCTACTAGATTATGATTATGGCATAAATCCACAGTACAGTTTCTGCTCCATGATTACCATCAAATCGAATGGAAGCACACAGTCAATCTACCGAAATGGCTACACTTTTGACAATCATGAAGAAGAAAAGCTCGGCTTAAGTCAACAATGCATTGATTTACTATCAAATCCAACTCAAAACAAAGATACTCAAACCTTCATTCAAGACCGGTGGAATATCACATTAAAGAATAATACCAGGAACTACGAATCAGGACCTAAAGACTGTGAAGGTGGAACGATGCACACGGAAATAATTACCATTTTTGCTTGTTTCTGTTATAACGATAACGGGTGCAATGGGGCTAATTTTAATTTTGACGAAAATTACGAAAGCAACAACAACAACAATGTACAGAAGCCGGCCACTATTACGGTTCGTAGATGCTTCCCAGGATTGAAACGAATCCAACCGGTAAAGAGTAGTTGAGTTAATGGTACTTGTAATAATGCTGTATCTACTATTGGATTCGAAAAATTCTACGATCTTCTGGGATTTCTGACGGCTGGTTGGCTTAGGTAAACCGCAGTTAAACCTTTTTGAAACAAAATTATATCGAGTATTACACCTTTTTCAAATTGTTGAACTCTGGTTTAACACATCTATGAAAGTGTTTAATTGCAGTTTTGGCATTTTTTGAAAGTGTTAATTTCTAGTTTGACACCCATTTGAAAGTGTTGAATTGTTGTTTTGACCTTTTCTGAAATGGTAAAGTTTGAGTGTTGACCTTTTGTAATGAGAAATATGTGCATACTAATTTGCAGTTATTTTGAGAACTGTGATTCACGTTTTGCATAATTAATGCTAATATAGTACAGTTAAGCTTGGTGGTGAGAATCATTCAATTATTTAGGCTAGTTCTTGAGATAAATGCGAATAAGGCCGGACTACCTACCGTAGTTCAATGCATTCCAGTATATATTATGCATGTATACGTTAGTAGATTTGCTAATCATTCCTTAAAATAATTGTAATGAAAATTATGTAACTCCCTATGGAAAATTGTTCATTTTTGAGACATATGTCTCATTGTATATACAATGACCTCCTAACACGGAATGATCATGGTGTCAAGTTCCAACCGAAGTCCACCGCTAAAATGGTAATTCTTGTGTATACCTATACCTCCGTCATGCCTTGTTATGCGTAATGATTTAAATTTAATGTAAAGTTTGTCTTTATTGTATTATATCCATTGTATGATAATTGTTCATTGTTATAATATAAGTACCGTCTGTAGCATACTTTTTTGTTGTAACCCACGAACTAAACCGAATCATTTAAGTATTTGTGTTTCTATCGCGTCCGACCATGGCTCAAATGAGTATTTAAGAGCACTAGATCGAACCATTCTGTGTGCTATATTCTCAAACTTTGTGAAGTGAATTACTGTTGAATAAAGATTCCAAGAAATCATTTGCGCAAACATACAGCCTTTGCTGTGTACAGTCAGCGGCTTCTTTATTTAAACCTTACCGTTAAGCAGTGACTCCCAAGCTAGGTAACGGTTGCAGGTCCTGAGTCCTGAGTCCTGAGGTGGGACAAAGTCCTTGCTTGTTGTATTTAATTGTATCTATTTATTTATATATATGTACACTGTAGGATTAATATTGCCCTGTTGGTGGGAAAGATTAATCATGCTTACTCACACGTTCGCAGTCAAGCGGTCATATGAATCGATGAATTGATGATATTGCATAGAACTACTATAATTATATGAATTCCCTATATACTATTGGTAGCCTTATCAAAAAAGCGTTACAAGTTTTACACCGACTTTGAAGTTTAATTAATAGTTTATAGCCTATTTAACAGTTGATTTCCAGTGTTTTCCTTTGTAAAAATATTAGTTTAGAGAGAGAAAGATGAACTTTATTACCAGGTCATCACTTCCCTCCATCGAGGATAGCCCAAAGGGCTGTATACGAATCAGAATTTATTTAGCATGAATTTGTTTGTAATACAAGTTTTATAACTACTTTTGTAAACAGATTGCAACTAATTGCTTGGGACAGTCGAAAACAAATGATGAGTACAGATTTGTGCTGATTTCTGAAGTACAGTGGTCACTATATCTTCCATCAACAGCAACGAAGGAATTCCCTGATCCTTCATAAAGACAGGAAAATGTTTTGTAATTCAAGATATAATCCAAAAAACTAAATCTCCTCCAGTCCCAGTTTGTCCTTAAAATATGGTACGCATGGGTCATAAATTGCTTTTTTCTCAATGTGAACGCTCTGCGGTTGGGTTGTATGTTGCTCCATTGGAACAGTTGGATCCAGAATAAGGCTTTTCTTAGTGCTGAGATTATAAGCAATGATGTTCACTCTCCGTGATGTTTACAAGCATGTTGCAATCTGACACCGACGCCGATCCAACAAAAATATAGTATTTAACGCATCCCGATTCGTAGTTGTACAAATTGCGCTGCATTCCACTTCTTGAAATATTTTCCAACCCACCTTACTCATAGAATCAGGAATCAAACTAACAGCTTGATTGCGGTTATTACGCAACAGCTCTCCGCTCTGACATTTTCTTAGGATGTGTTTTAAGGTTTCTTTCTCTCTACAGCCATGGCGGCATGGGTCACCTCCAAGGTCAGGTCTAGGAATTGCTTTAACTGGCAATACGTTCCCCACCATTTTGATAGAAATTATCCAATCAGAAATAGGAAGTCCATTTTTTGAATGATTCCATCTATTCGCCTGAGGACATTCTTGGAATTAAATTACTCCCTGTCCGTTTTGAGCTAGTTTGCACCAGCTGTCTTATTCCAGCCGTCCAAGATGGTCCCGGATGTATTTGCTCTTTTTCGCCTCTATCTTTTGTATTGCCGAAAGCATATCATCTGCAATACTAAGAAAATCAGAACAGTTAGACTGATCTGCCTCAAAATCCGTAACATCATGAAGTAAGGCGTGATGCGAATTCAGCAGACGTGGACACGTATGGACACAGAAACTATCAAGACAAAGAAAAGTGGGCCAATATCTTTGAGCCCTGATGGGGCTGAAGGGGCCGACCACATTAATCAGCCGACCACAATTGCAAGCCTTCACCCTATAGGAAATCCCTCTTTGTAGTTACAGCTATTTTGGCGATTTTCACGGTACTGTTGCCCATTGGGATATTTGTTTGTCTACAGTACTCGGAAACGACCTTGTTAGTTGTTGGGTTATTTATTCTGGAAATAGCATCCGTGGTTTTACTTCTGATTCTAGTGATTTACAGTAGTGGACTGCAAGTGCAGAAAATTACAAGAACGTAGTGTTTTATTAGTTCCAGCACGTAGTTTTAGTTAATTATAATTACCGTAAATCCCTGATTATATTGTGATTGGGCACAACTTCCTTTGAACAGGCATAATATGTAATTACTTTCTTCCTTAAATAAAATGCAACTTACAGGAAACAACATCTTTTCTGTTGAACTTGTTATTATATTTCTTTCTTGTCGCCCTAACTAACCTCGTAGAATAAGTGGTCGTAAAAATTACAAATAGCTGGCTTCCCCTTAATTATTTCCATGTAAGTTCCTAGCTGCAGTCTATTTTAAAATGCAGAATGACAATGAAGTTCTGGTTCTGTGCAGCTATAGTGGTTTTAGTGTTTTGCTGCACAAAAAAGTATTATTTTCGTGACTAAAGTTCAGCAGGTGACAGGGTGATACATCACAGTCAACATTTTAAACTTTAGCTGTTTTTTTTCGAGTTTCTTTTTGAACGTAAAGACCGAGCATCGTTTATTTTAGCCTTTTTGTACTTTATTAAAGGTCAAAAAGTCAAAATGGGTTTTGAGTTTAATTTTTTGACAGGGGAAACTAAACAGCGAAGCAAGTTTGGAGGTCAGCAGTTGATATTTTTAAGCCTAGTTTTTGCTTGCAGTTTATGCCCAAACGTACTTGGTAAGTTAATCATCAATGCTGCTTTATTTTAAATTGCATTCAATATTCAAAATTTCAATCGACTACACATTTGTTTAACAAAACTGCAAGTAAATTCATTTATAATAATTTTTCCTTTATTTTTTTTAGCTCTACGGTGTTACAAGTGCACGTACTCTACGACTGACATTTCTGCCAGTAACCCTGGCTGTGAGTACTCATCCCCGTCACCCGATTACCTAGTCAATTTTAATTCTGACACCGAAAATACTAGCAGAACTATTTCCACCACCCAAACAGTATCAATGAATGAGGAAGAAAATGCTCAAGACGGTTTCTGCTCCTTGACCACAATTAAATCCAACGAAACAATTCAATCCATTTACCGATCCGGTTACACTTTTCAAAACCGAAACGAAGAACGGCTCGGCTTCGCGCAGGAATGTGTTGATTTAATCGCAAATTCAAACCAAAATAGCGACATTCAAAACTACATTCAAATGCGATGGAAAGCCACCTTTAATAAAGCGACCAAGTATTATGAAGCAGGGGATAAAGACTGTAAAGATGGAACGATGGTAACTGAAATAATTACAATTTTTGGATGTTACTGTAACAGTAGTGATGGGTGCAATGGGGCCGAGTTCAATTTTAATTCAAGCGACAGTAGCAATGCTAAGCCCTCCACTATTACCCTTCGTACTTGTTACCCACGTGTGCCAAGGGAAATGGTCCTATTTAGATCTTCTGGCCCCAGTGCAGCCCTGAGTTTTGGAAGGAAATTAATGCCCGAGAAAAATATCTTGTACTATTTTCTGGGGGTGTTGATGGCTGGATTTGGATGGACTTTTAAATATTTATTATAAATGTTCATTACTACTGCATTAAGCACAAGATCTACTTATTTGTGGCCCTGAACCTCATCAAAACTGTGCTCAGTATCAATTAATCAATGTAAAAAGAAATATTTGGACGAAAACTTGTTCTAGTCTGCCCGGTCATATAGGGATAACTTTTTTTTACTATCTCTGTATTTGTCGAAACCTAATATTATTTAATAAACATGATGCACGTCTTCTAACTAGCTATAAAATAAATTAAATTGAAATTGGCATTTTGTGGAATTCAAAGCAAATGTATGGCTTTCTTGAATGTTGTATGTATCATCATCGATATTGTAATAATTTGTTTAACTAAGTGCATATACCTACGTGTATACTGACGTAACTATTTCCTTGAATTTATTTAAGACTTATTAGTGCACCTTATATGTACATATACATAAAAGGAGAAGTTAAAGTTGTGTGTAGGTAGATGTATAAATTATACGTAGAATTTATCATAACATCATTCCTCTTACTCATTTCGTACTGATTTATTTCTGGTCGCCACCGATGCAAGCAGAACTAAAACGCAAAAGTCACCTGTCAAAATTAAATAATAATAATTTTATTATAAAGTATTTGCCATTCCAAAAGTGAATTTCGCACTGTTGCATAGTCAATATTTTAGATTAATTTGATAAGGGTAAAGAGCTCATCCAAATTTTGAGAACATTTTTTTGGCTAATAAAGTTAAAATCTAAAATGGGTTCTCAAATTCCACGTGTAAACCAAGTTTTCTATGTTCGTAAAATAAATAAAGTTGGAATTCAAAAAGTAGTACTGATTGTACTGAGCGTCATTGTTGCTCTCAGTTGGAGCCCAGCTGTATATGGTAAGTGCATAAGTGAAGTGTGTATGTATGTACCTACATACATACATAAGGTTATTGTTTAAACAGTGTTAAAAATTATATTCTGCAATTTACAATTAAACGATAATAAGTTCATAATTATTCTCTGGAGTACGGTGCCTAATTGTTGGTGTACTATAGGTATTTATTGAGGCGTAGTAATCATCATCATTTTTATTTCTTTATCCTTTATTTTTATGTGACTTCTTTAACCTTTTCGAAACAGTAAACTTTTGGAATTGTTCACATTCCGTTTTGTCCTTTTTTTTAAGTTTTATTTTCCTCTTTTTGACCCTTCTGAAAGTTCTACTTTTCAGTTTTTGACCCTTTTGAGTATTAATTTTCAGTTTTGACAATTTTGAAAGTGTTAATTTCTAGTTTTTGACTTTTCTGAATGCCTTAAGTTGCACACAAAACACTTTTATGAAGCATTGTTTCAATGGTTTCCCAGTTCCGAAAAGGCACCTAAGTTCCTAAAAAGTACCTAAAATGAATCAGTAAAATCAATTTGTACATGTATAGCTACAAATCTCATTAAAAAGAATGCATTTTTCATTTTTTGTTTTTGCATTTTCTCCAGCAATAAAATGTTACAACTGCACCTATTCCGCTATTGACGTTGCTGGGAGTGATCCAGGCTGTGAGCACTCAGTCCCACCAAGTGACCTCTTAGTCAAATTTGGACCTGAGGTCAACGGGCCGTCACTAGATTATGGCACAAATCCACAGTATAGTTTCTGTTCCATGATTACCATTAAATCGAATGGAAGTACACAGTCAATCTACCGAAATGGTTACACTTTTGACAATCATGAAGAAGAAGAGCTTGGCTTACCTCAACAATGCCTTGATTTACTATCAAATCCAACTCAAAACAGAAATACTCAAGCCTACATTCAAGACCGGTGGAATATCACATTAAAGAATAATACCACGAACTACGAATCAGGACCGAAAGACTGTGAAGGTGGAACGATGCACGCGGAAATAATTACCATTTTTGCTTGTTTCTGTAATAACGATAACGGGTGCAATGGGGCTAATTTGGATTTTGACGAAAATAACGAACGCAACAACAACAACAATGTACGGAAGCCGGCCACTATTACGGCTCGTACATGCTTCCCAAGATTGAAACGAATCGAACAGGCAAAAAATAGCGTTCAAGGTATTTATAATGCTCCATCTGCTACTGGATTCGACAAAGTCTACTATCTTGTGGGATTTTTGACGGCTGGTTTGCTTTGGGAAACCGCAGTTAATATTGTGGGTTAAACTTCTCGAAACAACATTATATACAGTATTGTTGAAATCTACATAGCTTTGGCACTTTTTGAAGTGTTAATTTATAGTTTTACCCTTTTGAAAGTGTTGAGGAAAAATGTAATAAATGGGAACAGACATAAAACATGCAGACTCAATAAATCATTACAAAAAGTTCTTTTCGACTGATTTAGCAAAAATTTCTGTTCACATTTTATTTTTAATTTAACTAATCGCATGATATGCTATACTGCTTTAAGCTTTCGTAATATCTTATTCTTACTACTTGGTATGTAACTTCCAACTACACAAAATATATAAATCAAAATCACTAAATCCAAGCTTGGAAATATTTAAAAATAATGTGCCTAATAATGTATGTTTCAGTCAGTACATAATTAATAATTAAGTATACGTATGCAATGCACAATATTCTAAGAAGTAGTTTCCGTTCTAAAAATGTATTTACTACAAACATTTTTTGAAACGTTAAAAATAAAATGATTGTACATTTGCCCATATTGATTTTGGTATTTTTATTCAACTGTAATTTGGTGTTGTTTATATTTAATTTACAATTCGATTTGGTACTTATAGTAAGCATTAAGCCCAAGTTCTACTTATTTGTTGCCCTGACCTCATCAAAACTGTGGTCAGTATCAATTAATCAATTGAAAAAGAAATAATTGAACACAAGCGGGTTCCAGTCTGTCCGGTCATATAGAGATATACCACCTACATAACTACTTTTATTGTTTGTATTTTGTCCAAACCAAACATAATTTACTACACATGATACACACACGTCTACTACACTTCTACTAATTATAAAATAAATGTAATTGAAATTGGCATTTTGTGGAATTCAAAGGAAATGTGATAGCTCATGGCTTTTTTGTATGTTGTATGTATATATGTAGCAATAGCATCATCGCTGTTGTAATAATATGTTTAACAAACTATACTTGTATACTGACGTAACTAATTCCTTGAATTTATTTAAGACTATTATTAGTGTACCTTAAATATACGTAAAAGGAAAGGTTAAAGTTGTGTGTATAAGTATAGTTGTATAATTACTATATACCTATGTAAAAATTACCGCAACATCCTTCCGCTTACTCATTTCGTACTGATTTATTTCTGGTCCCCATCCATGCAAGCAGAACTAAAACGCAAAAGTGACTTGTCAAAATTAAATAGTAATAATTTTATTACAAAGTACTTGCCATTCCAAAAGTGAATTTTGCACTGTTGCATAGTTAATATTTTAGAATAATTTGATAAGGCTAGAGAGCTCATCCAAATTTTGAGAACATTTTTTTGACTAATAAATTAAAATCTAAAATGGGTTCTCAAATTTCCCCTGTAAACCAAGTTTGTTATGCTCGTAAAATAAATTATGGCATTCAAAAAGTAGTACTGATTGTACTGAGCGTCATTGTTGCTCTCAGTTGGATCCCAGCTGTATCTGGTAAGTAGATAAGTATGCACCTTATACATAGGGTTATTGTTTAAACAGTGTTAAATATTATATTCTGCAATTTACTATTAAACGATAAAATTCGTAATAATTATTTTTTGTAGTACAGTGTATTGTACTCTGTTGTAGTACAATAGAGGTATTTATTGCAGTGTAGTAACTATTACCATTTTTATTTCTTTAGCCTTTATTTTTATGTCACTTCTTTTAACCTTTTCGAAACAGTAAACTTTTTCAAATTGTTAATATTCCGTTTTTTCCTCTATTTTCAATGTTATTTTCCCGTTTTTGATGGTTCTGAAAGTGTTACGTTTCAGTTTTCGACCTTTTTGAGTATTATAATTTCCAGTTTTGACAATCTTGAGTGTTAATTTCTAGTTTTTGACCTTTTTGAATACCTTAAGTTGTACACAAAACACTTTTATGAAGCATTCTTTCAATGGTGTCCGAGTTCCGAAAAGGCACCTTAGTTCCGAATGAGTACCTAAAACGAATCAGTAAAATCAATTTGTACATGCATAGATGTATCTCATTAAAAAAGAATGAATTTTCATTTTTTTTTGCATTTTCTCCAGCAATAGAATGTTACAAGTGCACCTATTCCGCTGTTGACATTGCTGGGAGTGATCCAGGTTGTGAGCACGCAGACCCATTAAGTGACTCCTTAGTCAAGTTTGGACCGGATGTCAACGGGTCGTTACTAGATTATGGCACAAATCCACAGTTCAGTTTCTGCTCCATGATTACCATCAAATCGAATGGAAGTACACAGTCAATCTACCGAAATGGCTACACTTTTGACAATCATGAAGAAGAAAAGCTTGGGTTACGTGAGCAATGCCTTGATGTAATATCAAATCCAACTCAAAACAAAGATACTCAAACCTACATTCAAGACCGGTGGAATATCACATTAAAGAATAATACCAGGAACTACGAATCAGGACCAAAAGACTGTAGAGGTGGAACGATGTACACGGAAATAATTACCATTTTTGCTTGTTTCTGTAGTAACGATCACAGGTGCAATGGGGCAAATTTAAATTTTGACGAAAATAAAGAAAGCAACAACAACAACAATGTACAGAAGCCGGCCACTATTACGGCTCGTAGATGCTTCCCAGGATTGAAACGAACCCAACCGGCTAGTAATAGTAATGTTATAAACCATGAGCCTAGCGTTACACATGATCGCACTTGTAATGCTGCATCTGCTACAGGATTCAACAAATTCTACTATCTTGTGGGATTTTTGACGGCTGGTTTGCTTTGGGAAACCGCAGTTAATATTGGGGGTTAAATTAAAGGTTAACCTTTTCGAAACAACAATATATCGAGCATTACATCTTTTTGATAGTGTTGAATTCTAGTTTTGGCTTTTTCTGAAATTATTGTTAATTTATAGTTTTACACCCTTCTGAAAGTGTTGAATTCTTGTTTTGGCACTTTTTGAAAAAGTTAACTTCCAGTCTGTGCACGTTTTGAAAGTGTTAATTTATAGTTTTACTCTTTTGAAAGTATTTAAATCTTGTTTGACACTTTTTGAAAGTGTTAATTTCTAGTTTTGGCACTTTTTGAAAGTATTGAAATCTTGTTTGACACTTTTTGAAAGTGTTAATTTATAGTTTTACCCTTTTAAAAGCGTTACAGAAAAATGTAATAAATGTGAACATAAAGTACATGCAGACTCAATAAATTATTACAAAAAATTCTTTCGGAAGAATTTGACAAAAATTTCTATTCGCTTTTTATTCTTAATTTAACTAATTGCAAGATATGTTATACTTCTTTAAGCTTTCTTAATACAATATACTGTACTATTAGGTATGTAACTTCCAACTACACAAAATAAATCAAATTCCCTAAATCCAAACTTGGAAACATTTAAAAAATACATAATGTGCCTAATAATTTATATTTCAGTCAGTACATAATTAAGTGTACCTATGCAATGCACAATCTTCTAAGAAGTAGTTTGCTTTCTAAAAATGTATTTAATACAAACACACTTTTTGAAACGTTAAAAATAAAATGATTGTACATTTGCCCATATTGATTTTAGTATTTTTATTCAACTGTAATTTGGTGTTTTTTATATTTATTTTACAATTCGATTTGGTACTTACGTCTAAATACCGAGTACACATTTTATTTATACTGGGTACATAATTTATAGTTGCAGTAAACTTTAAGGATGGTCATCGTAATACATGTATCAGAACATTACATCTATATGTATATATAGGTATATCAGTACAATGAAAAAACATTTTTTAAATAGGCCCTGAGCCTCTTAATTGAGTGAGTACTGAAGTACTTACCCTTAGTTTTAAATTGTTAAGTAATTTTCGTACACACAATAGGTTTAGGATAATAATTATTATTAAGGAATTCATTCGTAATCAAAATCGTATTTTATTTAAAATTAACAGTAAATTACTTACATAATATTATTACTTTTAACATATAATTTATTAAGTCTTACAAGTAAATCAAATATACGTCTTGACAAAAAATAAAAAATAACAAGAAAAATAGACAGCAGACAGTCAAATTACTACAGACCTAATATTACTGAATATTAACGTAGGCAGGTAGTAAATAAATCAAATTATCTATGTACTTACTTGACGCTACAAAACTACCAAAAGTCTAACAATATTACATCAAAAGATCCATAAAATCAACAGTTGATCACACTATACGAGTACAGGAACCTAAAAATTCAATAAGAAGTCTATAAGACAAAAAAAAATGTACACTATTTCATCAAAGAATAACATTAAAAGATTTAGGCATACATAATACAATACATAGTAGTGCGTAGTACGTGTTTACATAAAGTAGTACGTTCAGAATAATTAGGTACTTAAACACTACTTAAACAAAATACCTAACTACGGAGAAAGCGAAAAGAAGGTAGAAACTTTCCACAACAGAAAAGTAAATAACCCAAAAATATAAATTTTTAAATAGAATAAGGATTTGACCTTGAAAACAACATGAGCTTCAACTATTAGACGCAGAACTATCCACAGAATTATTCAACGATGAAGCCGAAGTATCCACCAAATCCTTATTGTTTTTTGAATTTTTAGCAGATTTTGCTACTCTAGCTTTCTTGGTTAATTTTGACGATTTGCTTCTTCTTATAGCTAGCTCCTGAAGATCCTCCAATTCCTCCTGCCGCTTCTGCTTCGTGCTCTGTCCTTGTTTTCGGGAGGCAATTCGAGTGCTGACACGTGGGGCTGGGAGTGAAGGTGCTACTCGGGATTTAGTAGCAGGGGATTTAGAGGGGGAAGGGGTGCTAACAGGGGTGGCCACTTCAGTTTTTACTGCAGGCGAATCAGTCACAGGAGCTGGAATCGATACCGATGATGGTGGGGAATTAATTACTGGAACTATTTCCGCAGCAGAATTAGTAGCAGGTACTTTGCCGGCAGGATTAGTAGGAACCGGAGCTTTATTCGGGGGTGGGCTATTAACGGGTGTAATTACTAACCCAGGAGGGAGGTTATTCACATTCACTTTAGTGTTAGGAACCATATTGTTAGTAACAGGTTTTATTGGAGAAAAACGTCGGATAGCTTTAGAAGCGGGGTAACTGACAGCCCGACCAACTTTATTAGGGACCAAAGAATTTGTAGAAGGAACCCCGGTTACAGCAGTATTAGCAGCATTACTCAAACGGGTAGTGGTTATGGTGATGGTGTCAACAGCTTTTTTAATAGAGGCACTGCTATTGTTAACCACAGTAGTAGTTATTGTTGAACTGACTGGAGCGGTTTTAGCCCCAATGGAAGTGGCATTCGAACCAGCAACTTTATTCGGGGCAATGTTCCTTGGAACTTTAGTCACAGTAATATTTCCAGCAGCAGTTTTGCTGTTCGCACTAGCGGGCAGTCCATTACTAAATGAAACCGAACTAGGAACAGAAACCGAAACGGGTGTTTTTGTTTTGACGACAGAATTCGAATTTGCGGGTCCTTTAGCTGAAGTTATATTGTTCACGGTAACACTAGCGGGAACTTTAATAAAAAGCCTTTTAGGGGGAGACGTTTTCCCCACCGAAGGATTTATAGTCAAAGTTTTGGGAGGGCCAGGGGATTTACTATTGGCTAGATTTTTAATTGTGGCATTAGCAGTAGAATAAGCAACCGTAACTGGAGTTTTTGCCGTGGAATTAGCACCAGTCACAACAGTCTTAGCACTGGCATTGAGAGACGTAGTGGGAACTTTAGTAGTAGAAATGGCAGTAGTGACGGGGGTTTTAACTATTGCATTACCAGCAGGAACTGGATTCTTAGGAATCAACGGCGGAGGCTTCGGAATACCTGAAGATTTAGCGTTGGCATTATTCACGGAAACTGTGACTGCTGCAGCGGGACTTTTAAGAGGAGGAATCTGGTTTTTGAGAATAGTATTTGACGCCTGACCTTGATCTTGAGCTTTGCTTTGACCTTGACTTTGATCTTTGCCATGACTATTAGTTTCTAAAATGTGTCTTTCTTCAGCCCGACTAACTTCTTTAATACTCAAGATCTGGAGTTCCTTACTCTCGTTGGCGTCAATGGCCTCAAATTCAACACTGGAAATATTCGGCTTTCCATTCTCGTCTATTCTAATAGACGTATTTTGATGATTTTTAGTCTTGCTTTGTTGACTCATGGAGTTCAAGTCTCGGATTTCATAATGAAAGCTCCCGTCCTCATGAAGGCTCCCATCATTTTGAACAATAAGAGTAATTTCTGGATTCAAATCTTCCATCTGGAGATATTCTTCCATTTCCTCTTCATTCATTGAAGATTCTTCATCTAGTTCGTCCAACTCTGCAAGGAAAGAGTCGTGGGATTGACTTTCAGATTTCATTGATTTTATACTGGGCTTTGATTCAGTCGTGGGTGGGACGTTAACGTAGTCACGGATTTTGATTGTTGGTGGTTTTGGTTGGCAAATACTATCTCCATTAGTGGTGGTGTTTTCCATTTTAGGGCCAGGTTCGATTTTCAAGAGGCCAGAAGCCATCAACTTGTCTTTTTCGGATCCTTTCAGGTGAACACGATGGTGCTTTTTGAGGTCGGAAGATAGGATGAAGCCTCGACCACAAATCTCACATTTGTGGGGACGCTCACCCGTATGCATTTTTTTGCTACAGAAAACACAAATTAGGAACAGTCATGATTACAGCCACATCGTAAACCATGGCAAACATTGTTTTTATTTTTTTAACCTATTTGGAGATGAGAACCATGAAAAGAGTGCTATACATATAAAAGGGGTTTGTTTACAAATTTAGGTTTACTCAAGGTCAAAAACTTGAAATTAATGTTGTCAAAAAGGTCAAAAACTAGAAATTAACGTTTTCAAACAGGTCAAACAAATTAACTGTTTCAGAAAAAACAAAAATTAGAAACCGAAGTTTTCAAAAAGGTCATAGGTAACTGCAAATTAACGTTTTCAAAAGGATCAAAAACGGGAAAAAACCACTTTTACAAGGGGCAAAAATGGTAAATTAATCGTTTCGAAAAGGTTAATTTGACTTACCGGTGATAGTGTAAGGAGACCAGTTCATGGAAAGGCATATGACATTCTGGGCATTGATATGGACATTCTCCCGTATGAATCCGCATGTGTCGTTTGAGTAGTGAAGCGTAGTTGTAAGCACGGTCGCAGACGTTACATCGGAATTTCCGTTCTGTGGCATGGCTTCTTTGATGAAGTATTAGAGAAGATTCCTTCACAAACTGCTTCCCACAAGTAGTACATCTGCAGAAGGAAAGTTCAGATTTAGTTAAATTAATAATAAATTTTTGAAAACCCCCATAAAATTTTAGAGAATATTTTCTGCATATTCTACATCTATTGTACGAAAATGTATTTAGCGGCCGATCTACAGGTAAGTAAACAGAGGTAGATAAATTAAGAGCACTGTTTTTAATGTATATGCGTTTATACATCATCACTGACTTCGGATAAATAATTTTTCTTACAGTAAATAGTATACACAATAAGTTATAAACGAAACACTTACTGTAGATTATTGAGATCCTTGTGAGTTTGAATGTGTTTCTTTAAATTAGAAATCTGAATGAATCGCCTGTCACACACGGGACATTTATAGGGTCGCTCCCCCGTGTGGATCCGCTCGTGTTCCTTCCGATTACTGTGTGTTGCAAAGCCTTTCTTGCAGAATTTGCACTCGAAGGGCTTGTCACCCGGGACGTTATGAAGACGTCGATGCCGATTTCGCATTTTCTCATCACTGAAAACCCGCCCACATACTTGGCATGGAAATGAAGTTTGCTGGACCTGGTTGGGATCTACCCATTCGATCTCGTCGATTGGACGCAAACCGGGCATTTCTTCTTCCTTGATGTGAACTTCTGGAATGTAGAAATCATCCTCCCCTTCGTAGTACTCAGTATCCTCTAGCATAGCATCAATGTCTGCCTTTACAGTCGTGTTTACAGGTTCAATAAGGTCAATCTGAAGGTCATTCTTAGAGGCAAGGTCATTGTGTGGTTCAAGCGACGGAGGCGTTAATGACTCGCCTGGCGATTTGGCGGGTACAACAGACTGCTTTAAAATACTGTTGGTGTTTCGTGTGTACGAGGCTCGCGGTTTAGAAGCTGACATGGCTACAAAATTAAAAATTTTTAAATATATAATTTATTAATATTAATACGACATAAATGTACACAAATTACTCTTACAGAATTGTCAATACCAATAATTTTAACCTAATACCATCAATCAATACCAAATTTTCTGAACTAACTCATACGCTAAAAGCCAGAACCTGGAGAAGAAACGCCTCCAGTTCCAAATCCTAATCGAACCTTCACGGTATATAAAAACCAGAGTGTAGTAAATATAAATTACCTGGACGAGAGAGCGTTGATTGTTGTAGCTGGAACTGAAACTGCTGAGGATAATCAGTGGAGCTTGCATAATTATGAAAAAACTTCAAATTAGCAACGTTTCTTTCTCTCTCCTCTCTAACCGACCGAGCCAGGTCATCCAAAATCTGCCACCTTCCCCCTGGATAGTTCATCGGCATCTCCAGGTCATGCTCCTCCTTGAGATGGACTTCATAGGCCTCAAAATTCTCCAGAACTTGGTCACAGTGGACACACTCTTGGATGGCATGAACCACATCGTAGTGCTGTTGGAGTTCATCGTAATCCTGGAATATCCCCTCGCAGTCAATGCAGGATATGGGCTCTGCTTCAGTTCTCTTGGTGAACCGACGGAGATCTTTGAGATACTGGGGCGTGTAGGGGATGGGCTTGAATCTTTTCATGGGGTGATTTTTGACAAAGTAATCGGCAGGGAAGTCTGTATGCGGAGTTGCCCAGTAGCTAAATTCAAAACAAACACTCACAATAATTAATTACAAAATATTATTAGAAATAAACTGATTAGCTTAGTAGGTACTTAAATATTATATAAGAAATCACTACAGTATTAACCTCTTGGGAACTGGGAAACTATAGGATATGGCTTTACAACTGTTTATTCTACAAAGTAACTTTTTGAAAAATGCTAAAACTAGAAACTAGTTTTTTTAAAAAGGGGAAATAAACTAGAACTTAATTAGCTTTTTTAAAAAGGGAATAAACAAAAATTTGCATTTTTGAAAAAAGTCAATTATACTAGTACCTATTTACTACTTTCAAAAAGGTGAACACAAGAAATTAACCTTTTCAAAAACGTCAAAACTAGAAATTACCATTTTCAAAACCATACAAAACTAGAGATATATAATATCTCCGTTTCAAAAAGGTTAAAATACAAATTAGGTAATAAATCGTAACAACTTACGCGGCATACGGATGATTAGAATCGTAGCGATGAATGGACTCATGCCGCATCCGTAGAAAGCGAGCTAAAAACTTTTTCCGACAAATTGAGCACTCATGAAAGCGAGACGTGTCAATGTGCGTCACCATATGATTGTGAAATTCATCACTGGACTTGAACCACTGGTAGCACAGGGCACACATCGAGGTCACTGAAAAAAAAAATAAATGCACATAAAAAAAAATTACATTACATTACATATTAAAACAAACATTTATCATAAATCATAAGGGCGAAATACAACGTTGTGGCTCAACGTACCCACTCCATTTACATACAACATAATAGAACGCCTACAGAATGTCAAATGTTGACTGTTGACTATCTTGTCAAACTTTAATACTCTGCCATCAACAAGAATCAAACCTGGACTATAATTAATAATTAAACCACAATATAACAATTGACAATTAACTGCCAACAAATGACTCATCAATAAGATACACAGCGAACAGCCCCTCAGAAGTTACAAAACCACACAAAAAATTAACGTTGAACGTTGCATTCTATCGGGTAGCAGAAATACATACAACATACAAGCATGAACAGTGAGTAGCATTCAGTTTACTGCTAAAATTGAACAGTAAATAAAATTTTAATTAAAAAATTAAGGAATTTATAGAAATACATAATTCATTCAAGATTTCATACAGATATGTACAGCTAAATAAAAACGTAACTTAAACCTTGCATCTTTTGTAATTCATTTCCACAAAATGCAATTCATAATCATTTAAAATAAAGCAGGAAGCTTTAATACGATTTACAATTATGTAAGTACTAACGGTTATTAGCTGAAAAGGAATGAACAAGGTTACACCAACAAGCTACAGGCTACAACGTATTTAAGAGCTTTATGTATATTAATGTAATGTAATGGAAGTGCGTGTGTTTGGGATTTTTTTTTTAATTTGCCACTTACTTTCTTCACTGGGCTTTCGGTTGTAAGCAATGAGTAATTCGTCATCCGAATCCAGTCCATCCCACAGCCAATTGTTCACGTCCCAGTACTCCTTACTCTTCATACTTGCCTTCCGCTTTTTCGACATTTTAATTGAAATTGAATTAATTCAACTGGGATAAATACTTGAAATCCGAATCCGAGTTTCCTCTCGTATGTAATGAAATGAAACACTTTGTTCTTCGCTTCCCATCCCACACGAATGCTATGATAAACTATCTGCGGATTCATTCACTGTGGATGCTTTTTTGGCTTTTGGCTTTGCCTTTGTACAAAAGGCGAGACGAGATGGAACATTTCTAATTTGAATCCTACGCGGTCAAATGGTCGATTGTAGCCTCGGCTCTGCACTTTCAATGCTTTTTTCTGCACTGTAGACTATTTAAATTTTCAGTGCTAAATAAGCAAAAGCAACTGAAAAATTGTTAATCGGGGCTAGGCAAATATTATGTCAGTAATTAAAAAAATAGTACTTTTCAAAAAGAAGGCTATTCGACGAAGTATTGAAAACACCAACACAAGTTGCAAGAAAAAAATGAAAAACAAACATCCATATGTTCATCCTTTTTATTCATTTTTCGGATTTTATGCAAATAAGTACTTGGATTAGATAATTAAATGTTTTGACCTTTTGGAAGGCGCATTTTTGTACATTTTGAAAACAGTAGTAGTTTGTTGTGACTTTGACCTTTATTATGCTGAATACTAAAATATAGCTATTGTATTTTGATACTCTTTTTAAATAATTTAAAATAGTAGTTTTAACGTTGAAACAGTAATTTGTAATTAGGTAGGTATGTATCAAGTTTTGAATTTTCTGAATTGTTAAATAGGTACACTATAGTAATATTTTGGTTCAAACCGTTTTCAATCTGTATTTAATGTGCTTTGAAGTTTTTACAATTCGCATTACTGTTTGTTTTTTAAATATGAAATTGGAATTTAAGTGCTTTGAACCTTTTCAACTAGGGTTATACTGCTTTTAACTATTTGCATTTTAATTTCTCATATGTAAATAAACTCGTCATTTGCATTTTTGAAACACTATGAATATGGGTTAAATGAGTTGTATGCTATTGCCTATCTTGATTCTTAAATGTTGATACCTAATTAATAGTAATTAATTATTAGTAATTAACTAATAATGATTAACTAATAGTAATTAATTAGTAGCAATTAATTAATGGTTTTAGTGTATTCTGGAAATATTAAGTAATTTTAATTGAGGTAATATTTACACGCCTCTCCAGCTTTTCATAGTTTTTCCAGTGCAGTGCACTGTGCCAGTTGACTTGCCACATTTAACTTCCGTCCCTTTTCGAGTTTTCGAGGCTTCTCGAAGGCGCTTTGTAATAAGTGGGAATAAATTATGTGGGAAGGGAAGAAAGAATAGATGTTCACTTTTTCTTTGTTTTATTTACAAACTTGCTTATTATGGTAATTAATTCACATTAATTATGCACGCAATTAATTTAATCAGTAGTCAACTTTTACTCACATTCACATTATGTATTACAATTTATGCTACGTAATCTTGATGTGTTTCCATGCATGTACTCACATTGCGTTTATTTATTTTTAACTTCGTAAATAATTTGTCTACCAAGTTATAGTTACATTGTATGTAGGTATACTTATGTTAAATTATTTTTAAATGTAAACTACACATTATCAATTAAGATTTATACTTTTATGATGATTACATTTTCCACATCGTCATCGATTCAATTAGTAGTAATAGGATAATAACCCGTACGATAGTTACACCCATCCTGATCATTGCAAGAGCACAAATCGAATCTTAATCCATCCACATCGAACCGATTTCTCTCATAATCTTCTTTCACTTCTTGGATACCCTGAAAGGATATTTGTCTAATTGTGTCCGTCACATTATCGCAATGGTTTACACTTCCGAAACCAAAGTCGAGACCACGGTCAATCAGGTCAACGTCGAAATCATTACCATCGCTTCGGCTTCGATTTCGATTTCGAATGTCGACTAAAAAGTCGAAAAGGCCACCAAATCTGTAGATTTCGATGATCTCACCAGCTTTTGTACTTGCCGTCAGTGTGTGACACATGGGCTCTTTTGACATTAGTTTGTCTTTTTCGTTGCCTGTGTCATATTTACTTTGGAAAGTTCGTAAGTATTTCTTACTCACAGGATTTGTTTCGCAACCACTCTGATTTAGTTTTATGATGGGGCCTGATGGCGTGATTGAAGATGGGATTTTGGTAAAGTTGCAACTGTAGCAATTTAGAGCTGGAAAAAAAGAAATAAAATCATAAGTTTTCATTTTAAGTTGTGAATGTACTAAACTCAGGAAGCACAACAATCTATTCTATAGTTGATAGTATGAAGATGAAGATGCAAAAAAATCTAGTATTTTTTTGTGGTGCAAAAATATATAAGTAGAAATGGACTGGTAGTTACAAAATAATATTAAACTTACCATCTGCTTCCTGAATAAAACTGCAGGCAAGGAATGAACTGCAAATCGTTAGTGGGGTTGCAATTGAAATAATGCGAATCACAATCAATGTGAAATTACCTTCTTTGTCTTTATTTGTAGATTTCATTATTAATATTAAATGAAAATTGCAACAAGTTTTAGCTTAAATGTCTTTTTCTAATATTGATTTTGCTTTTGCTAGGGTCTAGGGTTTATCGGGTTCGACCTACTTTTAACTTTTAACGTTGAATGACAAGGAACTAAACTATTGTGTAAATACAAGTAAAACGTAGGTATGTAAGTTTGTCTGGATTTTGAAATGGCCTTCGGATTATGTGTCGTATTTGGATTTTACATTGCGGTTTCCGGTTTGCCATGTATTTTTGCATAAATGAAGTTGCAATTAATTGACTATTTTCTATTCTGAATGTATAAAAGCATAAACCTACCTTCATATGATTGAAGGAAAGAATGTTCCCGGGAAAAATGTTCCCAGAAAAAATGTTCTTAAAAATGCTGGAGAATGAAAACAATGTTCCCGGAAAAAATGTTCCCAAGCTCAAAGCCCCAAGCAGGAAAAAATGTTCCCGAGTGCAAAAACAGACATGTGTGTGGTTAATTCGTGGGATAATATACGAGTAAATACAGTAAAAACACATTTTTATATTACCTACACATAGGTACATGTCTATTTTTGCACTCGGGGACTTTTTTTCCTACTTGGAGCTTGGGAACATTTTTTCCTGGAACATTTTTTCACCGTTCAGCATTTTATGAAACATTTTTTTCTACAATCCATCATATATGTAGCTACTATTAACATTGAGTAAATAATATTAAATTACCGTAAAGCACCAAATTGTGCCCGGGTCCCTAATAGTGCCCGGTCCCTAATAGTGGCCGTGGGCTAAGCTCGAATTTCGAAATAGTGCCCGTGTCCCTATTTATTCCTGGGTATATATGAACAGTAGCACTACTAGCCACGAAAAGGATTATTTTACTGTAATTCTGGCAGCAAAGGGTGATGGTACGAAGCTTCCTCCATCCATCATTTTTAAAGAACCCAAACGAGAGGTCGCAAAAATGAAAACTACTGTCTCTAAGGCTGTAACTAATTAATTAATTAATTAGTATTAATAATAAAATGCCGTGTGAATTTCTGCAATTGAATTAGTGCCCGGGTCCCTAATTGTGCCCGGTCTCTAATTGCCTAGGTGCTTAGGTCGGACTTTGAAATAGTGCCCGGGGGGCACTATTTAGTGCTTTACGGTACTACTATTCTGAAGTATTACAAGATAAAATCGTAAGGTTCGTCCGTTCGTGAATGGAAATAATCAAAAAGTATTTTGTTTTCAGTTCTTTTATGGGAGAAGCTTTGGACTTCAAAATTCGGCTACTTTTATTCAAGGACTGAACATTGAATGCCTTTAAAAAATGATTGAATTGCAGCTAAAAATGTATCTGTAATTATAGTTATCTACATCGACTTTTCCTTTAAATTTTGAAAAGCAAATATTTAGTTATGTTCCTTTATCTGAAGAAATTAATAAATGTGCTGTTGTTGTTGAATGGAACAAGACACAAACACAAACCAACCGGAGAATGTTCACTTAGAGAAAAAAGCCATCTATGATCCTTGTATACCGTATTTTAAGAACAAA
>JAQFZC010001744.1:0-27258 GCA_034695205.1 Dicyrtoma fusca | reverse complement strand
ATTGCAATTTTGAAATTCTCGTCATGGCACATTTTTCAGAATTTTGACTTGAAATTAAAAACGCCCTAATATTTTGGTTCGTAGTACCTACAACCCAAATTTCATGAAAATCGGGTCATTATTTCGGTATGAACTGCGTGGGGCAACTTATGCCAGAAAGCTAATTTCATCAACTTTAAAAATTAGTGTGCCCCTGGTGGGGGGATTTTGAAATCCTAAATGGTGCCCTATAACCTACACTAGAGATAAAATATCATTAAAAAAAGGAATTCGTTTCCATCAAGAAATAAGCGGTTGATTACTGGAATTCTTAACCCATATTGTTCTGGTTAATAATAATTAAATATCTCGAAAGATTCCACTTGTGACCCGAAAGAATCACTTTTTATTATTTCCCAGTACACCGATATCACTCACTACCACTATTTGGTTATCTGAATATGGATAGCAATTATCACAAAATCAGGAATGCCTTCTTACTAGTTAGTTGGGCTAACAATTGTAGCACTAGATAGACAACCGTTGTTTTAGGTAAATAACATAATATCCCGAAGGATTACACTTTCTTATTTCCCGTTACTCCAGTTATCATTCAGTACTACTTATGTAGGTTGTGTAATTTGCATTGCAATCAAATGCAAATCGCCCATGCCTTCTAAATACAGTAGCCCATATACTCTAATGTACAGTGCTCACAATATGTATCCGAACGATGGGTCTTGAAAATTACAAATCGCGATTTCTCTTGGATACAGCAACCCACCGAACTCAATTGTGTTGTGTTTTAAAGCTTATTAAATAGGCTTTCAAATGATGTATTGCATGTTGAATTACCAACGCTACAACAATAGCTACAATTTGATTACCCGGGTGGGTGCAGAAATACCGCACAATAAGTATCCGAACGATTATCATAATATTTATTTAACTACAAGTAAATATTATATTTCAACACCCTAAACTTAATATAATACTTAGTTGGCCCTCCTCTAGCAGCAACAATAACCTGAAGCCGCCTCGGCATATCGACCCCGTATTTGGGGGGTGTGTGGCTGCCGATGGGACCCAAAATCTGGAGTTCACTGATGCAATACTGAACAAAGAAGGGCATAATGACATTTTCAGCCAAAATTCAAAGCAATTTGTACAAAAACTTGATCTTGGCAGGCATTTCACCATCATGCAGACCAACGATCCTAGTCACACGGCCAAGTTGACCCTGGATTTTTTTCATAAAAACAAGCAGAAAATCATGGATTGGCCACCAAAATCAACTTATCTTAATCCTAGTGGCCATGTGTGGAAAGAACTTGGCGGAAATATACCAGAAACATCAATTACCAACACAAATAGGCTCAAAAGTCGTATTTCGGAAGCTTAGAAAAACATTGACCCTTAAGTGACCTAAAATCTTGTCGGTTCTATGCCGAGGCAACGCACGGCATAGAAATTTCTTTCATTTTTGATATTGTTTTTGTTAATTTTTAGTTTTGAGTTTTTGACCTTTTGTAAAAAGTTAATTCTCAACTATTAGTGAACACTTGTAAATCATAAAATCATTCTTCCCATCGTTTGCCAGTTCCGAGTAGGACCATGCACCATGGAAAGAATAATGGTCTATACAAGTGTTTATTCCACTTAGCTTTTTGAAAACTGTCACCTGTCAACACTATACTAGTAGCAGATATTTTTTAAAACCATACAAAACTAGTAACTAACACTTTCAAAAAAGTCAAACAAGAAATTAGAATCTAATGTAATTTTAACACAAAATATTTTCCACGAAGTTGTTTGTGGATGACGTTGATAGTGTTTTCGAATACTTTTCCAATATTTAAAATGCTGTAGTTAGTATGTAAACACATGTACATATTATGTAATTCGAAGCGCTCTTTCTCCCTGTTTCAATGAAATCTTCACTTATTAAGTGCTTATAAGCAGAATCGCGTATTTTTGAAAAGGTTCTGGATTGCCAGAACCACGGGCTGGACTTCCGGAACCACGGGCTGGACTTCCGGAACCACGGGCTGGATTTCCAGAACCTTGCCTTGGGGTGGAAATCCAGAACCGTGGGGTGGAATTCCAGAAGTTAAGGTTCTGGAAGTCATTACAGAAGTTCTGGAATCCTGGCACTTGTTCTCAACTGAAAATAGGTCCGGTGGTCCTTGAGTTTCGAAGTTCTACCTAAACTGTACTCCTGTGGAATACTCTAGACAGCACCTATATCATATAAGAAAAATATCATATAACGGAGGTAATGCTAAAGTAATTATAAGAATATCTAGAGGGCTACATATAAAATATTTATTGGCAAAACGAGCCTACAATTAACTTTAACTTTTCAAAACAACAATTTTTGGAACTAGAGTGATGAAGTTCACTTTTTTGAAAATGAGACCTAGGTACATTATTAGCACATTTTTATTGCACATGGGGTCGAATTATTAGAATCTATCCATGCAAGTTGTGTGATTTTAAAAACAATGTTGTAAAAATTTGGAACATTGGAGTTAACTCGTTCTGCCAAAACTAGAAAGTATTAAATTAAACCAAAATTAAACTTTTAGACTATCAGAGAGTATACCACAGCAGTACAGTTTAGGTAGAACTTCGAAACTCAAGGACCACCGGACCTATTTTAGAAAATTACTCAAAGTGTTTAGGCAAAACGTGTAAAATCCGTTCAACATTAATTACAAGTCTAAATGACTAGACCTGTTTTTACAGGAAACGCTTTGTGTGCACTTTGTAGACCTCAGAATCAGCTTTTACGCTTACTATGTTACGAAAATAATGTTTTTAAATTTGAAATACCAAAATTGAGCAATTTTTAAAAACTAAAAAAATATGTCACTAAACTGAGGTATCGTATACCGGAAATTGGTATCGTTAAACTGAGGGTATCATATAAGAAAGGATCATCGGAGCGAGGTAATATACAGTAATAAGGTAAATACTGTAATTTGTAAAGTCGATGGTCAATGTCAAATGTTGAACAACAAGTATATAATTGTCTCGCTGTTCTGAGTTCGGACTAAACGGAGGTAGGTACTTACTTATATTTAGATGGAATTTTTACAAATAGGAATTTTACCTGGACCGACTTGAGTTAGCGCCTGGAATCCTGGAAATAATTGTAAGGCTGCAGAGTTTTCGAATTAGTAAAGAGCAGGAGTAGTTTTTAGACTCAATGAGACGAAATTCGACGAGATTTTGAGTGTGACTGCAGATTATTACAGGGAAATACTTATAAAAAGACAGGACAGACAGAGCAGGGCTATAGGAGTCTTGGAATTGGAATTGATACGTGCCTAAAGAGTGGAGGAAGGTTTCCAGATAATAAGTAAATACATGGGACAAATGCATGGGTAGGTAGGTGATCTACGGGATCTACGACGGTAGAGCCTCGGGATCTACGTCTGTTGTGATGCGAGTGCCGTGGTTCGTGGCGAGGGAAGCTGGGAGATGAATTGTGTAGTGCGAGTCTGCTTTGGCAAGGGGGACTGTTAAACGTCAGCAAGTTGCCCCAAGATGTCGTCAAAGGACGTTCATTCGTCCAGGAATACTTGCTTCCAAATCTGCGTCTCCTTCCTTCATGATTTTTTGAGATGAGATTGAGATGAGAATTCACGTCCTTCTCTCTACGTCTCTTGCCCCGCTCATCGTTAGATGTAGACAGACATATTTCTATTCTAGCTCCTACTGCCTCACTTAGTACTATACTCAGCTAATTCGGGGTAAGGTAGTAAAATTTCCAAGAGCGGTCTCCTATTTACTGCCACCAAAAGCTTTTGCGTCTGTGTGTGTCTCTCTCTCTACGCATGAGACTGGGATGATGCTGGACTGGCTGGGATGATGATGTTGATGATGATGATGAAAGATCATATGTGATCGAGTAAAATAAGGAACTACCAAGAAGTATCTATAGGCGCTTCCTTCCTTACTATGTAGTTAGACTAGGTCCTGTCCTGTCCGTGTATTTGTTTACATTCTTCCTTTCGTTTGCTCTGGCTGTCATCTCTGGCTGTGTCTGTGGGAGAGTGCTGCACAGGATGATACGGTGGATTGTGGGATGTTTTGTACCACTTTGGGAGGCGGAATCAATCATTTCTTTATGATTTTAATTCATTCACTGATATTAATTCACTGCGTGTAGGTAGGTATACTTTATACATTGTGGATGGATAGTGTATAAATATTTAAGCTATAAAATGTAGGGCACAATTAGTAATGCCAATGGCGCTTGCCAATCAATTTTGTTTCTTCTATTTTACTGGCGCCTTTATACGGTAGAGGAGTTGTAGCAACTTTTGTAATTGTAAATGCATTAATAATTACAATTACTTACAATCTGACATCGCATTGTAATTTTTTAAAACAAAATTGATTGTAATTTTGTAGATATAAAATGCATTCCAGTAGGTAGGTAATATTAACAGTTTACAAAAAAGAATACAATTTTTATTTTTATGTCGTATTGTATAAGTACCTAGGTAAGTATATTACAATTTACAATATTACGGCTGTAGTTTCTAATTATGTAATATACATATGTAGGTGCAACAATACTGCTTCGTCTTAATATGTAGTAGGATAAGTCCGCGTGACATTAAATAAATAGGTAGACATCTTGAGATTTAACTTGATGTTATTTGCCATCGCTTCCAGACTCTCAAGTACATACTCTCATTCTCAAGCCATGTGTCAGATGAGTATAATATGATAGTCATTGATATGGCACGATGCTTTCAAATTAAACATTTTTGCAACTCTGGAATGAAAGTAATTAACGTTACGTTTGGGCTAATAATTACTTCTGGCCAAATATAGCATAGCTGACCTCATAGTATCCTCCCTGTTTTCACTTTTTTATGTCCAGTGCAGTATCGTAAAATAATTTCACATTCACATCTATTGTTGTACTACGCTAGTAATTTACGGTAAGTATCAAGGTGATTAGCATACATTGATGGTCAGCATATTGTATGATTCCAGATAACAAGTTTTCAAGTAACTTACTGGGACAAGGGGCGTAAAATCCGTGAGGGGCAAAAAGTCCACTTACAAGGGGCGCAGGCTTTTTACCCCCAACGGGCGTTTTGCCCCCTGCGGGCCTCTTGCACCGCGCGGAATTTATGGCCCTTGTCCCATTATTATTTTTCACGGATTCGAGTACACCCTGTATACCTTCGTTAGGACTCACGTCATTTCGTACTGCTGCTGTTTTATAGTTGTAATGAAATGAGAGGCAAAAAGTCTGAGAAAGGTAAAAAGACCTTAGGGAGGCCAAACCAAAGGAAGTATCCACCTAAAGGAGGCTAAAAGTCCAATGGATGGAGGCAAGAATCCCCGAGAGAAGAGGTAAAAAGTCCAGAAGAGACAAGAAGTCCACACCCAATCCTTTGAACTTTTTACCTCCTTTGGACTTTTTGCCTCCATCGGACTTTTTGCCTCCATCGGACGTTTTGCCTCGGCCTCCTTTATGTGGACTATTTACCTCCTTCGGAATTTTTGCCTCCCTAAGGTCTTTTTACCTCTTTCGGACTTTTTGCCTCTCATTCCATTATATTTAAATTAATAATATTATTATTTATTATTGTCGTAATCAATTTTAATTTTAAAGACACAAAAACATGTTTTCTCTATTTAGTTTGACATTGCACCATCGTATTTTGAGAGCATTGTGGTATTAGAGCCACGGCCTCCTCTAGCAGAGTAAAAGATCCACCTAAAAACTTGGCACCCGGCTTTCAAAGTGGCACCAAATATGTTACAGTTTTAAAATTGCTTCACTGTTAAACAACCGTGTCCACAATTTAAAAGAGAGCCTTATTTCAACAAAGAGTGTCCTTTTGTAATTTTGGAACGCAATGGCTTTTGCTTACGAGAGGCACTGCGTATACTCGACTGTGAAAACTAAGTAAATTTTAGTGAGTAAATAATGTTCATGAAATGCAACATTTTTGCATGTAGAGAGATAGAAAATAATAATTTACTTACACTGTTACCAACAATGACAATTGAGAGTAAAATTTTGTTCATAGTCTTAAACATTTACTGTTAAATAAAATAATGGGTTAGTTTTTTTGTATCGAATTTTGACTGACATTTCGGATCTTGATTCGTTAATTATTGGTGTTATAACAATGGTGAAAATGATGGGCAATCATTAGCGAGTTTGTGCTGACCCGGTACCTGAGGTTTCGGTTTAAGAGTAGGGTCACAAAATACATGGAATCAAACGGCCGTTTTCTCCCTAAACCTAAACTGAAATCTCAAGAATTGGGTCAGCACAAACTGGCTATTATTGAGCCACGTATTGTAGCAATCACGGTTTTTTTTTAGAATACTCGGGAGTTCGAAATCTTTCCGAAAGTTCTCAGCTTTCGGACTTGTGAGGGAGCTACTTTGCATGTCACCAGCTGTGGGGAAAAGGTGTATTTTCTTTTCTTATGGATATGATTGTTCTGGTGCTCGAATGAAGTTCTAATGTCTCGTATTCTACTTTAGTATCTAAAATTTTTAATTTCTTTTACGTGTCTTTTAGTTCCACATAACTAGAGCAGTATAACCTCGGGAAAGAGCAGTAAGCATGCAGCATGCTCAAGTTGTTCAATCATTCTATTTCATTTCAGTAATAGAAAATAAGGTGTGCCTTCGAAGTTTCTTCATCATATCATTAAAAAATGAGTTTAATAAAATAAATTATGTTGAAATACTATTTAACAAACCGTAAAGAAAGATAACAAAAGATAACAAACAGAAGAGTTCCATTAAGTAAACCCCCAAATTGTCTAACCCCAAACAGTGTTGGTCTAGTGTCTTGGATAAACTGTTGACAAGCAAGTGGTTAAATAACTATGATTTTCAGGAGTGTTAGAAAATCTCAGGCTTATTATGGCAATTTCTCCGGGCGTATACTGTAATATATACTGTATACTAAATGTTTACACGCTGTTCTTTTTTTTTTAATTTTGAATGTGTCAGTAGTTATTCCAAGCGCAGCGTTGAGTGGAATGGAAAGATACATACAGGGTAGTTTCTTTTAAAGATAACGCTGGTACATTTCCTCCAGAAATGCAATGCAAGTAAATGCGACGCGGACGCGATAGGTTTTGTATGTTAATGTTAATTATTTATAACACGATATTTTAACTGTGAACAGTGATTCGCTGTTTCATATCGCAGGTTTCCCTATAATGAATTGAGCAATTTATTTATCCTATATTATTTGTAAATTATTGTAAGACATTATAAAGGTAATGCAAAAGAAAAAACAACGAAGCGCATACCACTGTTCTATGAAGATTCACAATTTGCGGTTTATTCATAAAATACTGTATTATAATAATATATTTTGTCAATAGATTTTCATTGTAATAACCTGTATTGCGAATGTTATAATATATAGTACATTTGTATGTAAATAATGAAATAGTATGTTACATGGATATGAATTTCAGGTAAGAAGTACTTATTCTATAAGTATATGTAGTTGTTGCGATTATATCTATATCGTAGAAAGAGAAATTAAAGGATTTGTGAGGTCTTGTATGGTAGGTGTCATGTCTATCCACCTTGAGTAATTGTGAACGTTGATCCTTGTTCATTATTGGGCTCCGCCTTTTCAACTGGCTCAACTGGCTCTTCTTTGCCCATTAGCACTCGATATTTCTTGGCAATGATTGGCCAGTCCACAACGGTTTCTATTCTTGATTTTCCTGACATGCTAGCCTGGGATCCAAGGGCATTCAATGGACTTCCCGGAGTCATCGGACTCACTTGGGCTACACTTAATCTCATTATATCTGACACTGTAAAGCAAGAGAAGCAAATTTTTGATTTTAGCAATCCGTCACAAGCTACATTTCCAAAATATGGACAGGGGAAAAGGGGGTGAGTTAGATACCCATGCTGTATGGCAATCCAAAGATAAATTACATACGATTAGATCAATCAATGGCGTTTATTACCTTTAGGTGACACTTGTGATTTCTTAAATACTTGCTGCCAGCGATTTTTCGGGTTTTTAGCAGCAGCAGCAGCGAAAATGTTTCGTCCGACCTGTGCCATTGGCACAGCTCCCTTTCCTTCGAGTTTCAGAGGATTGAATGGCTCTGCAAACAAATAAAAACGGTTTTAAAGACAATGTGAATAATTAAAGAAAAAAATATTTTTACGGGCTTAATTGGCTAATTGAGGAAAAGTCACTTCTCCTTGTAATAAAGTAATACTAGCATTCGTCCTACACGTCGCTGAATTTGATTAAATTTAATTTATGTATAGTCTATAAAATCACTTTATTGGTTTTAATAAGCAGATTCTTACCTCGTTTAAAATTACAAATCTTAACGATCCAGAAGAACCAGGATGTGAATAAGTTGATGGGGGATGGTGTGGCAGATGTTCTGTGCATATTACGAATTAGTTTGGCAAGACCGAACTTCCATTCAATATCAGACTGAGCTTGAATACGTTGGTAGGTGTCGGACATCATAGCAATGAGTAAATTAATCAACACAATCACAGACGTCAATAGATAAATCCCATAAAATATCTTGAAAAGAATGATTGTCCAAACGGGTTGGGTGGGCTCAATCCGGAGATTTTCCAATCCGGTGAGACCGAACAGGGCAAAGAAAAGAAGCTCAAAGGCATCCAACGGTGTCATCAAAACTAGAATTTGAAAGGTAAAGTTAGAAATATAGTACATCTTTTTTTGTCAACAGAATTAACCGGCTTTCAACTTAAACTCAAGTCTAGGGCATTCTATTCCATTTTCTCTATTTAATGCGATACTGAAGTTAGTGCTAGTACTAGTACACACATATAATACAACATTCTGCGTAAAAATCCATAAAATGCGTACGGTGAAATAGCATTTTCACTCGGACGAAAAACACCCACAGCGATAGTACGCTTGCTTTTCAGATCACGAGTAATAACATTGCGCACCAACCTATTTTGATTAAACTGGAGTGAGAAACAAAATGGAATGCACTTTCTGGGGCTAGATGAGTTCCCTACTTCCCTAGTTCTGCTGATACTAGTAATCAAATCTACCAAGTACTTATGTAAATGGATACATACACGTTCCTAAACAAATCTAGGCCTTGCTTAAACCCATAGCTCACATCCTTTTAGGAATTTTGTTTCTACAGATTGCACGCTTTTATTGCTATTTATTATCAAAGTCAGAAATAAGTAATTTTAATCTCTAAATAGGGTCTCGATCTTCATAGGAAATGAGGCTGCAAAATGTTTGTCTCACGGGGCAATGTTAATTTAAAAATTTTGCTATTTAATGTTCAATATATATAATACTGAATCTAGGTATATTATTATTTTATTTCGGAAAAATAGAATTCAGCTTTTGGGTTTCTCGTTACTGAGTGTAACTAAATTTATTCACTGAGATCCAAATGTGCAGCACTTTCAATTTTGCTTTTGTGTGTCCTTTCTTCCTGCACACTCACAACCATAGTATCACTGCAGGTTAATCAATGAAAGCCGGAGAAAGTCTAAAACTCTTGCGATTTATGAAGAATGCACTTTCTAGCAACACTACAGTGACACACAGACGCATAACTCACTCTTAACGTATCACTTCTATCTCCTTCTAATTAGTAGTAATTTGGTACGTTGCTAAGGGGATTACGAATCCTTACCTCCGGAGGGAAGTCCGTTGGTGAGTACCTTTGACTGTGCTATTAACGTCTCATTTATAGTCCGCACTTTGAAAGGCTGATTTAATGCAGCCATCACCATAGAGAATCCAACCATGAAAATGGCTAACACTGCTAAGAACCGAGCTAAATCCGTCATTAAGTTGGCAATAATGATGGCCCATGGCCCGAAGAGATAGTGAAAAGACAGAAAGTCTAGAACTTGAACACAGGCAAGAAGCACAGCCACAGCAAACAACTGATTTCTCAAGTAGAACAAAGTCGAATGCCACTCTTTGGCCGGAACAGCAAATCCAACACAATGCATACAAACTCCCAGAACACTAAAAATTAACACTGCCACTTTAATCCAACCTAAACCAGCTTTGTCACTAGGTGTTGTCACTTCGGAGATAATCAGCCCAGTTAACCAGGCGAGTAATATCCATTCCATCCAATAAGGTTTAAAATCATTCCTCAGAATGGGGTAAATCGGTGTAATACTCGTGAGACACAGAAGGATAATAAGGTACACATGTGATGTCAAGTAAGACATGAACTTGATGATGGGAATTTTGTTGAATCGATGTCCAAGTGGCAATGAAAATGCCACCCACACTGGAGGTATTAATATAAAAGTCACAAATAACAACACTAATTTCCAACTGGCCCATGTTAAACTTCCCACCCACAACTCCTGCAGGTATCGTTGCACTGCCGAGTGAGCTATCACCTCCTTTTGCTCATTTTCAATTAAAACGTCCAAGAATTGTACACCACGTCTGTCCACTGAGCGAAGAAGTCTTCCAGCCGATTCCGAACCTGCAGCTAACGATAACAATTCGGCTGCCATGGCTTCACAATGACTGGAGGCCGCAATCAAGTCTTTCGCTCTTTCTTTTTCCTGTGGGGTCAGACAAAAGCCAGGGGTGAATTTATTGCATTTAATAAAATACTATAAAACGCTTTCAAAATTCCTTTTTTTAACGTCAAAATTACCTTTGTCGACAAAACATTGAGAATGTTGGACAGTTTAGCAGCCACGTCGACGGGAGCAGGGGAAAGAAGGATGAATTCGTCAATGGCCTCATTGTTGGTATTCTTGCCACAGACGGTCAAGTTGAACACAAACTGAATCCAAAAATAGTTTACAGTATTATACAACATATTCCAATTCAAAAGTACAAAACACGGAAAATAAAATAACATTTTTTAAAAATATATTTATATCATACGTCTTTATCATCCATGAGCCCGTATGTGTCATGCTCTTTTTTGATTAGGTATTGTAACACAGTGTTGTGATTCTCGGCTGCTGCAAACCAAATAGGAGAGTATCCCTTTGTAGTTTTGGCTAGCGGCGAAGCTCCGCTGTCCACTAATAGTTTAACAACGTCCGAGTGACCAGCTTTGGCAGCACAATGTAAAGGGGTCCATTGTTCCTGTAAATGAAATTTTTATAGTGTAAGTAAGAGAACACTTTAGATACAGCTTGACTAACTTTAGTGTAAATGTGAGGAAGTAGAAAAGCTAATTTTTTCCCATTTACCTTATCAACAGAGTCTATCTCAGCTCCTTGACCGAGAAGAACTTCAACCATAGGATTATGACCATTTACAGCGGCAATGTGAAGTCCAGTTCGTCCACTGTTGTCTTTGCTCTCTAAGAGCTCTGACGATCGACTGAGAAGAAGACCTACTACAGTTGCATGTCCACCTCGACAGGCCAGATGCAGTGGATTGAACCCCTAAACATATTTTACAAAATTTAATTTTTAAATTCAAATCATTTCAAATGGTTTTACTGCAGCTCGAATTTTGTTTTAAATCGCATAACTTACGAATGTCTTTGTTTTTGCGTCTACTTGAACACCAGCAAAATTCAGTAAGAGACGAACAACGTTCTCCTCCCCTGAAAATGCTCCCAAATGAAGAGGGGTAAGACCGGACTCAACGCCGAGATCTTTGACAAAACTTGCAGCAACAGATATGGGTGGCTCCGATGGTACTGTGGCTGGAATATGTCCGAGGAGCTCACGAACGGTTTCTGATTGTCCAAAGTATGCCGCAATATGAAGAGCAGTCAGTCCTAGCTTTCGACTGCTCAAGCTAATGGCATCCGAACTCTGAAGAGCTTCTATGACCTGAGTATGACCGTTTTTGGCAGCAAGATGAACTGCAGCATAGCCAGTCTGTAAGAAACAAAATAAATCACCCTTCAGTTTCATGCTCATGATACATTTGCTAAATATATTATTAATTTAGATTGTTATCACTGCTATTTACTATTGTGAAATTCTATTTCTGAATTCGCAATGTGTGTCAATGTATCTGTACAGCTAAACTACGTATGTACTTGACAATAGCTTACCCGATTTTCGTCAGTTGCAACTGCTCCAGCACTGAGCAGCGCTCTAACTAGATCTGCGTGACCACCCTCTGCAGCAAGTTGAATGGCTGTAGCATCCGTGCTCCGATTCCGAGCAGATATTACGCCTTGCTTATCAAACTTCATGAGTTCTTCTAATACTGATATGGAACCTTTCTCTGCAGCTAAGTGAGCACATGTGCTACCATTCTAAATACGAATCCAATTGAATTGTCAATTAATTAATCCAGCACAATTAGAATTTAAAACCAATATAATTGTTTATACTTGCATCTTGTAATTATTATAATAATTGTCGTTTTCTCATGCTTATAGTTTACCTTGGTTGAACTAGATGCTAGTGATGCTTGGTGCTTTAAAAATAGTTTTATCACTTCTGAATGATTATTTTCTGCTGCTAAATGAATGGGCTTTTGTCCAGCATCATCAGCTGCGTCTGGATTTGCACGAAGTCCTAAAAGGACTTTACAGCACTCCAGCTGCCCACTTTTTGCGGCTAAATGTAGTGGCGTTTGCTTTTTCTGTAAAGTTAAGGGTCACAAATTATTATTTCTTGCACATGTAGTTAGGAGCTCCTAAGCATGATTCGATTCCTAAACAAGTTCAGTTTTACGTATATTTCGTACCAGAGTTACAACGTCCACAAAGGCATTGTGTTCTTGAATGAGGAAAAGACATAGTTTTGTATAGCCCCTTTGTGCCGCCATATGTAGTGATGTTAAACCAACTCGAGATTTCGCATTAATGAATGCTCGGTATTGAAGGAGAATACCACAGACTTCCTAATGGGCACAGCAATGTATACATTCCGAGATTAAAATAATTATTTAAAAGAGATAATTACAACAAACAGGCTTTGTTAATTTGTTTAGCTTCAGAATTTTAACAAACCTGGTATCCTTGCTCCGCCGCAAGATGAAGACCAGAGCGACCTTCATTGTCGAAAACATCGACTCGAGCGTTGTTTTCGAGCAAAGTTTTGGCAACTTCATAATGACCTTTGTTACAAGCTAAGAGCAGTGGGGACCAGCCCTTGGATGACTGCTTATTCAAAGCTCGCTGACATTCCACAGGATTCATCCGTGTCAACATTTCGGATAAAATGTCATTATTCCCTTCCCTTGCACAGTAATGGAACGAAGTCTCGTGATTCTGAAGTAAAAAAAAATAGTGTTTTTGTTTTGTTTAGAACAATCATATTGCCATAGAGGATGATATCAATTTAAATTATTTTATTCTATTTGTAAAGAAATAGTACTTCTTTGGTTTGCTGATGAACTGAAGCACCGCCATCGAGCAATAATTTGGCAATTTCCCTTCCCACATCTGTGCTGGCACCTCGGGACTCCAGCTCCTTCTTGTTTAACCTGGAAGCGTAGTGAAGGGCACTTTCCCCTTTCACAGTGACAGAATTTATGTAACGATTCACTTCCACATCTCCTCTGTCTCGTTGGATGAAAGTGAGCAATTCCTTGACCACACGCAGATGACCATGCCGGCACGCTTGATGTAAAGGAGTCTCTCCGTCCTAGTAAAAGTAATTTGAATTGAATTTAAGCAATACGCAATCAAACAGAATATCTGTACGTTCAAGGCTAAGTTCCAAGTAATGTGTCTGGATTGTGTGACTCTCATCATTAACTTTGCGTTAGCCGGGATGTAATCCCGTGCACAATGTGGGTATCTACATACAGTTCCTGTCTGACTCATGACCACCTACGCTGCATCATTATTTCCCCGAACTCTTTTTTCTCACTTGTTTACCTTGCATATACTTTTGTATCTACAATAGCCACGGTTTTTTCCTAACCAAATGTACATTATTGGGACTGTATCAGTACTCTTGGGTATAGGTAGACAGTTGATAATGAGGTGAATTGGTTACCTTGGATTTAAGGAGGGGATTGGCAAAGTCATTGAGAAGAAGGCGAATAATCCTTAGGCGTCCGTGCCGGGAAGCAACGTGAAGCGGAGCCTCACCATTCTCCATTGTAATGTTAGGATCAGCTCCGGATTTCAGAAGCATTGATGCACATTTATCACCTCCATCAACTCTCCCAGCAATATGTAGCGGAGTTTCCTGTTCTTTCCCACCTGAAGTTATTTTATATAAAAAAATAAGAAATTCAATCAATCGTCCATTTACGTATATATATATATCTGTACTTTTCCTCCATGTCCATTCACTCTGGGACTACTCATTCATGTTCAAGGTAAAACTCAACGCTGCCTTGGCTCTGTTGAACCTTGAAGTCCACACGAGACAAAAGACACTGCAACATTGAAGACGTAGTGCGGGTATTTGCCCTTACCTTTAATATGCACTTGTGCTCCAAATCCGAGAAGAGTCTCCACAACATTTGGCCGACCATATTCAACTGCTATATGAAGAGCTGTATAATTGTCATTCGTTGTAGCATCGACTTTCTCCCCCTTCTCAAGTAATTTACTTATCATGGCCGCGTGTCCATGTCGAGCCGCAATGTGTAAACTTCGGGCTCCTCCCTGTTAACCAAAAGTTAGCAAAAACGTTACATACAAAGTATATACCAGCTAGTGCAACAAATATCTATGAAGCGTGTAATTTATATCATTACAAATAAATTAATAAAATAAAATCATGTCAAAGTGATACATTTTCGAAAGACTAGGAGAGATTAGTGCTCGGTTTGAACTACAGATAGCAAATGCTCATAATTTATACCAAATTCTAAAAACATCAAAATCCTTGCTTCATCCCAGGAAAGTAATTGGAGCTACAGATATTCATTTGAGGAAGTTAGAAGGATAAAAGCGGTAGTTAAAAGTAGGAAAGTGCGGGTGGTAAAGAGATGGCCTTGCCAGAGGTAGTAATTATAGGTTGTTTCAAATCCTTGTAGTGGAGCCAAAGGAACATTATAAGTTTATTTAGGTGATTAGAGTTTTAGGAAGGAAGGAAGAACACGCATTTTGAAGACCAAGAAGTTGGTGTGAAACCTTGTAAATTGACTAAACTTTGACCGAGTTGAAGGAGTGAGTGAGGGAGCTGAAGGTGATGCTGGTAGTATAAAACGTATAGGTATATATAGGTAATTTTCACCTTATTTGGCATTTGAAGAGGCACTCCTTTCCGATACAGTGCCATGGCTGTTTCAGGATGTCCATAAAGTGAAGCAATATGCATGAGCGTACTTCCATCCTTAGTTCTGTCAAAGACTGATACTTTATATTTGTCCGTCAACAATTCAATGATTTTTGTGTGACCATGCTGAGCAGCCAAATGAATGGGTGTTCGCTCTGAAAATCATAATTAGCATATCTTTGTCAAATAAAATAGTTTTACTAGGACAAGGTGAGAGAATTGTACATCTTTTTTTCTTCTTTGGGACGGAAAAGGAATAATATTTTATAGTGTGTATGACACTGGCTACTGGCCGGAGAAGTGCTGTTAATTATATGAGGGGCTTTCCGCTAATGATTACTTTTTCCAGTCAATAAAATAGTCTACTGTTCCAAACACTGCGTGGCACCACAATTTGTATATATGTTTTTACCTTCATTGTCTATCACGTTCCCATTAGCTTTGCAAAGGTACAAAAATTTCACAAGATTATCGTCTCCTCTCTCCGCTGCAATGTGCAACGGCGTTTGACCATCGCCCTGTACAATTCCCAAACACAAACACCACTTGTTAGTCAGTCTCAAGTTAAATATAAATGCAACACCAGACGCCGTGTAATCAATGAGCAAATTTATACATATTTCCAATCTTGTCCTTAATCAAATACAAGTACTATTGATTTTTAGTTCCTTTAGTGTTAGAAATCACAAAAGTTGAATTGTAAGGATTGATTGCTAATATTTGTTGTGATAAGATACATTTCATTATTATTTTGTATTGATAAAAATGAAGTGGGAAATACTCACGTTTTTGGCATCAACGTTGGCTCCCTGATCTACAAATACGCGGGCAATATCCAATTCTTTTCTTCGAAAAGCTATGTGAAGTGGAGTATCTTTCAGCTCACCCCCTTTAACACGCATTTGTTCGTGGGCGAAATCTTTGAGTAGTTCTTGGCAAGCACTTTTATTCCCGGCATTAAGAGCTGTGAACAATGGGATGTTTCCCTCCTGAAATAATTGAGTCGATTCGTGAGAGGTTAATAGGCATTGAATTTATTCATAGTAACGACAGTAGGCATGGGGAGTGTAAACAATCATGAATTGAATGACTTGATTACTAAATTACCTCATCTCTCTGAATCCGGGTATCTTTGGGCACAATGGGAAGGAGGGCTTTGAGAATCGCTGTGCCATTCCCACTGGGTCTTGTACATGCCAGATGCAACACGCTTTGCTTCTTTTTCTATAGATTCACAGGGGGGAAATTCGTTAAAAAGTATCCATAACTAGTAGCGTTGTATGTATATGTGTATGTGGTAATACTATCTACTAACAACTAATCCTTCACTTTTCTTAATAAACCTGTCGATGCCAGTTTCAAAGAAAGCTTACCGATGTGACAGCATTAATATCTGCTCTTTTGAAAACGAGAAATCGAATGGTTTCATCTCGACCGTGCATCACCGCTACGTGTATTGGTGTCATTCCGTCCTGAAAAAAATATATTTAATATGCAAATATTAGAAAAATAATAATTTAGCTCAGTTTGTAGTTGTGTTTGTTTTTAATTTTTTTAAAGCGCGCCGTAATAATACGTCATCAAGGATGGATTTATCAATCATTTTAACGCTTGACAAACAGTTTAATTTAAGCTTAAAGTTGGGTACGTTTGCCTAAAATCTTCCATGAAGTAAGTATATTTGCTAAAACTCCACACTATCGTTTTTTTTACCAATTTGGTACATATTATTATGTCGATCATTTCGTTTTCATCGATCATTTCCATCGCTGTTTGCATTTGTATTGTTTTTAATATTTAATTTTCTCCGTATTTACATTTTGAAGCGTTTTGCAAAATTGAGTAAATACTTCGTATTTCATAGGTGTTCTTTAGAGACATTCTAAAATTAGTTTTGTTAATTGATTCTTAGTTCTGGCATTAATAGAAGTAGGCTTACTCAGTATCGTTTCTGGTATGTTTTTGGGGAATTGGGACCGTACTTTTGCACGGTTAGCAAGGAATGAACGTAAGAACTAATGTAAATAAATCTTGCTAACGACATGTTCGCAAGCTGTAGCATCTGACCACGTCACGTACAAAATCATTTACCTACATCAACGTCTAATAACCTACTTAATCATGACATAATATATGTACGTGGGTACTTAATTTGCACGCTTTCTATCTCTAGAAATTGTGCTTGTCATCATATTACATAGCGTGAAAGGAAAAAATAAATTTACATAGAGCGTATACAACAAATATTATTTTCTCCATGTGTATCGAAAATGGAAAGAAGAAATAACGTAGAATGTATACACTTGCATATGTATAATATATCGTAGCATTTGAGGATCTTATTGTAGGTGTAAAACAGGCATGCAATTATATATCCCATATCATTATCTCCTACAGAATAGTCTCCAGACAGTCGAAAACCCCTGAAAAAAACAGTGTAATTGCTCCTCGACCACCAACCAGCAAACCAATAACTTCAATACACATTCGAGGCCATAATAGCGTTCTAGAAAGTGTATGTCTGAGAAATTTCTCTGGAGAAAAAAAATACAAAGCATCACATTCAGCTAGAAAGCTCGTAACAAATTCATTTTGGCGATTTTGCAGTAGCCATACTTAGCATGTATGCTTTCATAAAATGTTAGTATCTGAGAAAATGCATGAGGAAAGAAAGACGGATTGCGCGTAAAGTTAAGAGTTAAGGTTTCTTGAACGTGACACAGAAACCCACTGAGGAAGTAATAACAAAAAATACTTAATTTCAACTCTGCCTCTCGTCATACTGAGTCGCCTTACAATGGTTTTCGTGTTTCAACCTACCCCGTCCAGAACTGCCTCTGTGGTGCCCATTCTCCTTTCTCTATAGCTTACTAGCATACCTACATGTGTTCACCTGTGAGTTCCCCTGCCAGCAATAGCTAGCCAGCAAACACCTCAAAATTATAACTGCACATAAACTAATCTCTGGATTGCCGTTTGACTGCTTGGCGTGTACCTAGTAAGTACCTACATATTGTAGGTACATAACCGACAGCCAACACCAAAGAACACAAGTCAAACCAAACCAAACCAACCTAGTCAACAACATACAGCAGCCCAGAAAGACTTTCCCTTTCATTTTCATTTTCACCATACACGACAGATTAGGATTATTTTCATTTCACTTTCAACGCTCCTACTCGTGCAAATGGAATTTGTTATAGTAGTGCAGTAGCTACGTACCTATCCATGTAAAATCAATGCATACCTTCTGGGTCATTTTGTCACACATGGCCTATACGTCTAGAGTCCCGTCTACCATCTACGCTTGTCGGGACCGACCATTCTACTACAAAATTAACATATAGTTTCCACCTTATACGTTTTCTTTAAAATTATCCTCCTTGTTATTTCATCTCAAATTATTACATTGCAATATGACTACTGAAATATGTATTACTTAATTTCTAAAGTAAATATTGCAAAAAATGTTTCCATGAATCAAAGCGACTAGGAAATTTGGATGCAAAAAGCAAAGGAAATGTATTTTTCGAAATCGCAAAACAAAATCCCGTTTTTAAGGACAGAAAATCAAGTTTGAATTATACTGGACTAACACGGGCATACATGCAAACATGCATCAATACGTTTCTACATGTATGTATGCGTATTTTAGCAGTCCCTTTCGTTTTACAATAATATTGTTGCATTAAAAATAACCCTGATTCCATTCGTCTAATAAGTGAATTTCTTTGTCCGATTTTCAATTGAGTTTGTACTCATAAATTATTTTAATTAATTAGGCCAAAATCAACTTGTTAATCCCAAACGTCACACAAAAAACTGTTACGTAACGTCAATCGACGACAGAAAATAAAAATGGATTGTATGTTTCGTTTCCATGTATGTATGTGTTTAGCATTCTAAATATAATGTCTACCTACATTTACATATGCTTATTATCTAAAAATGAGTTGAGCGACATCGACGCACATACTTTTAAAACCTGTAACTAATACAGATGTGAGATATGGAGCCATGTAGATTGACTATTGTTTAACTGAGATAAATATACTTAGATCTGCGCCCACACAGACCTAAATTCTACGTTTGTTCCACGCTGGATCCGTACCGTAGTACGTACCTACACACACCACCTATTCATAAGCGATAGCCATCATTAAATTTATTACAACAATTTTCAGCCGACTGCTTTTAGTTTAAAATAATAAGAATGCAGTAAGTAATATGTAATTACAAGCTTAACAATCTTCAATTTGGGAGGATGTATGTATTTAGTGTGGAACTGCAAAAAGAAGTAAAAAGTAGCGAGCTGCCTCTTTATGATGAAAACAAAAATAAATTTACCTACGCAAGCTGTAGAAAAATTGTAGCATATTTCAGCTTTGAGTAAAATATAGCTACCAGTTCTCAGAAATACCATTCAAATGATCTACAGCAACGGTTTAGGTTGGGTTGGACTGAACGAAAATCGAAAATAAAGATTAATAGCGGTAACAAAGATGCTCCTCAGTTTCAAAATTTTGTAATTACAATTAATTTCTCAATGAATTTTTAAAGGAAGTCTCCCTGCTTTCCTGTAAAACCAACATGTAACAGTTTATTCAACTATTTTCCTTGGGCTTCATTACTTTCCTTCAGTCGTTGCACTGCCGGTAAGATAAAATTAAACTGAAGGACATCTCCATCTGACAACAACCAGTATTGCCATGATATTCGATGCAGTACATGCATTTATAGTTTGTTCCCTTTCCTAGTTCACAAGTGTGTGACCGGAGATGCCTCTACAAATTTTGCTATTCATTTTGTCTGGCTCAGTACCTGCCATAGTAATTAATTAGGTCTAATAATACTTAAATTGCAAATTGTATTAAAACCGCACAGGATGCAGATGACAGTGCCTATTCGTGTAGAGCAGAGTGACATAATTACCTGCCTTTTGCTCAGGAATACTTTCACTCCTAGTACTACTAACAATTTGTGTATATACGCAATGTAGAAAAATACACGTGAGTAATTTATTAAACGACATAAAAAAGCATCCGTTCTCATTAAATAAGAGAAAAAAAAGAGTCGAGTCGCCGCCTGGAGAAAATGTACATAGTACATACCTACCTATACGCCCAAGCTAATCTGGCGACTAGTGTTCTAGTGAGCAAAGTACATGCAGAGAATAGATTGAAAAATCATGCAAGAAATGAGGGAGAGAAGACAGCATGTAAGTTAGTGAACAGTATGCCTGGCTTTTGCTTTCTCTCAGCTCCAGCATTCGTAAACACTTAATATGCAAAGGTGCAGAGTTAATGTTGGCCAACACAACCGGAGCCCTACTTGGCCTTCCAATTGACTACCAGCCACCTACATACACTACAGGTAGAGAGAAAGACGTACGTGGGGCTAAGTGAGTATCGGGCTTCTTGACTCCGGGTCTGCGAAACAGAGCAAGCCGTCAGCGTTACGTAGCCCATTACATGTGGTCATACGTGTAGTAGCTCTCTGATGAGAAATAAATGGGTTGTTCTCTTTGACTGTGTATTGTGGGAGTGCATAGAGGGAATAATAATAATAATATGAATACGGTGAGCTGAGGACTGAGCTTTCTTTTGTGTATATTTTTTCCCCTTTTTGGTCCAGTTGGTAGAACAAAACCCAAGTGAAATCGCGTGCTCTCCCACACCACGATATGAAACAAGCCTGTGAAAGAAATGTATAACTAGCCGTCGAGCATACGAGTGAAATAAGTCTAACGATTTTCTCTGATGACCCCATTCGATTATTAGCACTCCACACCAACACAACACTCCAAGCTCCTGAGATTTCCACAGCAAAATTCCTTCTTCCTCCACTTCTCCCTCTTTTTTCGACGTAGTTACGACAATATTATGACCTACTATTCTTGACCTGTCCTACTGTTCCTTCCTGCTCTTTATTTATTCACTCGCTCTTGTCATTCCACTTCATTGTTGCTCCCCCATGTTTTAGCACCTTTAAACAATAATAATCAATACGACACCAAGGATCCCCCAACTTTTCAGTCCACAATAATGCGGTCCTTGGAAACCGCACAATGCCGTCACAGGAACAAACTACTACCGGTTTGAAGATGTGGATCAAGCTTATAGCCACAGCCAGGCATTGTCTGGGTATTCTATGTGCATAAACTTAAATGTAAGTACCTAGGTACATGCATCTTGTAATTTGGGGACGAATCAAATTTCAATGAGTGCCTATCTTTTATTCTTCCGCCATCCTTGAAGTTAAATGCAACATGTGCTATTGTAGGGGATTTGAGTCTATTACTATTATCTATTATCTCATGGAATGTGTCTATCTCTCCTAGCTTTACCGGAAATTCCCTTCCCACACACCTCAATATATCTTTATTATTGTCCAGTGTATGTGGTTTATGAGGGGGCCGGCGCCTGCAGTGAAAATTCTCATCAGCGGCGTCTACAATAGTGAAATGGTCTAGTTCAGCAACCTATGGTCTCCAAGGACAGTTCTCCGGATGATTAATTTCTATGCTCACAACTGTCATTCATTCTTGACCGAGATTCTATCATTTTCTGTACAAAAGTCTGGCTGGTGTAAAATACAATTAGGAATAAAGCTCCCACTGCAGCAGAGTACCGATTTTGAAATCTATACTGGATTTGGGTCTTGTCTGTAGGTAATTTCAAAGAGTTGCCCTATTCATTATATCCATTGTGAGAGAGACTGGGTCTGTGGTTTGTGGAATCCGAGTAGTTTGACTTAGAAACGTCGCCTTACGCGTCACATTGACTTCCGTTCTCCTTTGCCTTGGACAAATGAAATACTGAATGGCCACACGGCTAATTCATGTCGTGGATAGCCTTCAGTTATTTCTTAGAAATACACCACAAAGTCTGCCCTATAGATAATTTGTCCATTCACTGGTGCATTGAGGTTTGTTCTCTATTGTGTAATGAGTTATTGGGTGATTAATGTGGTATAATGATTGAGTAAATGTTGACTCACTGCGCGCTCAAAGAGTAAAATAAAAAGTCATGACATAAAGGGAAAATATTTCTCACCTTATTCCTATGATTAACGTCTGCACCTAAATCTAACATTCGGTCTGCAAAAGGAATCCGATTGTCTTTGAGTGCATACATTAATGGGGACCATCCCGTGCTGGGATCCTCAATCCCTTGTAGAGGCTTCTGATCTTCAAGGATTCCCATAACAATGGCTTTCTCTAGATAGCGAAGTGACTGATCCACACCATGCCAATCCGATTTAGAGGATAATAAAAGGACACGAAGAGCAACACTATTTAATTTTTTGGGAGGTCCGGATGGTTTTTTAGGTTCGGGAATGTCGGGAGGGGGCTTTGATGGGTCATCATCATTCCCCCCACCCACTCCTCCACTTTTAGATCCAATGCCACCCCCGACACCGGCTCCACCATCCCCACCACCGGCACCGGAACCGGCCTTCTTGTCTGTCTCCTTCTTCCCGTCCGGCGCCGTTCCCGGCTTCCCCTTCTTACTTCCGTCCGTTGTACTTTTCATATCAAATGCCTTCGCTCCCATGGCTTTGGCAGCAGATCCTTTCAAAGCGGATTTCTTATCACCTGCTGCTGGTGCACCATCCTTACTATCTCCAGCGGCCTCGGCTGCATCTTTAGAAGCATCTTTTTCCGCCCCTGCAGCATCTTTTCCTTTTGAACCTTTTCCCTTGCCCATGAGAGCTGCAGCAGCATTTACCTCTTTCCCTTTTCCTAAAAGAGCAGCAGCGGCACTTGCCTCCTTTCCTTTGCCCAAAAGGCCACCCGCCGCACTTGCCTCTTTTCCGCCTTTGCCTCCAAGGAGGGCAGCGGCGGCATTCGATGCTTTAGAGTCGGCAGCTGCGCCTTTTCCGGAAGCGGCTGAACTGAAGGCTGTAACACCTTTTAATCCCTTTTTTGTACCTAGTTTTCCCCCTCCAAATGCCCCTACCGCTGCCCCCGCCCCCGCCGCTGCCGCTTCCTCAGTTCCTTCTTCCGCTTTAGCGGCGGCAGCAATACCAGCTTTTCCTTTCGACGAACCACCGAAGGCACCACTCGCTTTTGCCATTGCACCTACGGAGACTTTACCCCCCTTTTCAGTGGAAGACTCTCTGGATTTACTAGCATCAATGCCCATGGGAGTACCAGCTCTTCCTGGCCTTCCAAACATATTTGCCTGTCTCACGGCACCCATCATATTAGCTTTCCTATCACCAGAAGAATCCCTTGATTTACTCGGATCCAGCCGACCAGCACCAGGGACACGTACCATGTTCGCTCTACCCACAGCTGACATGAGATGCCTATTTCTATCAGTCGAAGACTCCCTTGATCTACCACTCTCATCCTCATCACTGGATGCTATCCCTCGACGCTTCATCATTTGTGCGGCTTGAATTCTTATCAAGTCCATCCCCGCTCCTTTCCCTGCTCCGGGTGATCTGGACTTTCCTTGTAGTAACATTGCTGCTCTAGCACCAGCAGATACGGAAGTACCGGAAAGAGGAGGCCTTCCCCTGGCCACGGAGGGAAGACTTCCGCTAAGTTTCTTAATAGTGTTGATGGCACCCGCCATCCCTCCTTCACCGGGCACTCGAGACACATTATCACTGCTTTTACTTTGAGGTCTTCCATCAGAAGCCTTTTTAAACGCTTTGCTGGCTTTTATGAGAGATTTCGCAGAACCACCAAAGCCACCCTTGCCAGTCCCCTCAATGGGTAATTGAGGAAGACGTGGAAGGGGGGTTTTTGGATCACTTAAATCATTTGTAAAAATTAATTTTTCAATTTGTCGCCTTTCCTCCGGCGTGGGGGGTTGAATCCCCGACACTTCATCCTCAAATAAATCACCAGTAGATAAATTCTCTGCAGATTTACTAATTTGTTCACGAAGTGCCTCTAATTCAGCATCGGAAATCCCATCCGTATCACGACCTAGTAACTCCTGTAATCTCTGCTCTATTAAATCCGAGGCAGTCCGCACTAATTTAGGTTCAGGTGTCCTTTTCCGTCTCCACTTTTTAACTGTCTTCCCCCCCAAGGACAGGGTGGGTGAGACGGAAGCGGTTCTCCTTGGCACTGAACTGAAGGGATCATGGAGGATCCCGGGTGGTCCATAACTATATGGCGGCGGCTTGTCAAGTGTCTTGGGGATGGGTTCCACCAAGGGAGCACCGTGCTCATCGAAAAATAACTGATCACTTAAATCCGCGAGGTACCCTTGTCTGGAAGGACTTAAAAAAGGAGACTCCGGCACTGGGATTTTGGACTTCCCTGGATAGCCATACGAGGACTCCGGGACGGGGAGGGGTAGGGAAGCTTTAGAGAAATCAAAAGGATCCGACATGTTGAGGGATGGGGTAGAAAAATAAATAAAAAATCTTCAACAAAAGGATCAACCTTTGTTGAATTTTTTAACTGACACTAATTGGATTTGAAATCCATATTTTTATTTTCACACACCACAACATTATATGTAAATAATTTAATATCCGTGTGCACTACACTTACACACTCACTCACTGAAATCTTCTCGTCAACTGACGATAAGGCACATGGAAATCAAAGCTCTAACGTTACCTGTACATAATGCCCCTACCTGTAACCAGTAAGACCGTCGTCGTCACCGCCACAAACCAACAACTTAAATTTACGAGTTCATGCGTTTTTTCATGGGAATGCATATGGTCAGCTATATGACTCGGCTCTAGATCTATACAAGATTGGCATAGTGCATGCTATAGAAAGAGCCCGGCTATACGGGGTTGTTAGTAGTCAATGAGGTGTTACTAACTTTGTTGTCCATCAAGCTATAGGGACGGCTAGGGGCATAGGCAGCCAGCTCTGTCGTAGGAAATGTGTGGGAAGCACTCTGCACTACAGGTCACAATATATAAATACCACCGGGTAGTAACTAAAACATATACGACCGAATTTTGTGTCATATTTGTACACAAGTTGCTCTGAGCAGTCAATAGTCAACATTCCTCATAGTACTCATGCCATGCATATACATACGAGACCCAATTCATCCAGTTGATTCTCTTTTCCCTGGTCAGGTACTCACTTACTGATGCTGAGATTTTCCTTCGGCCACTCATACCGTATCAACATACTCCGCTCAACACTTTTCTACATGTCATAGGTATACACACTTCCACTATGTACATCCCGTCAAAACACACAAACGCTCCAAGTGAAAGTGGAAGTACGTTCTCCTATGACGTGGCTAGGGCAGCACATGAATGGAGCAGTCGAGGTTTTTATTATGGTTTTCAAAACTATGCATAACACTTTACTTTCTAAGGTGCTATTACATAAGTACGGTCTCTCTATTGTACCCCTGTCGCCGTCCATTTTAAAATGACTTTTTCACCAAATTCAATTGAATGACGAATGTCCTGCTGCCTGCTGGTCGCCTCAAGAAAAGATTTATAACCCCTTTGTTCATATAGCTATTTCCATTTCCCTTCGGTGTAGAGCTTGCTATAGTCAACTATATCCCAGAAACATTCCCCTTAATGCTGTTTTTTCTCTTTCATATCCACCCAGTGCTTTCTCTTTACTTGTCATTTGCGGCCTCACCGGTTTATTAACAAAGATTTTCCATATCCCTATATGCTACGGTGGACAGCTATATAGGATATAGGGGTATAGGCAGCTCTATAGACGCTGGACTCTCTTAATTAGGTCTAGCTTGCCATTTTTGGAATGTGGAACAAGATATATCGACTGGATTGGGGGTAATAACGATATGACCCTCATTCTCAACGAAGGTTTCTTCAGACTTAAAAAGTGCAGCGCTATAGCATCCCTTAAACCCTTCCGCCTTTTATCGTTTTCCAATAAAGATGAACACTGCTATGAAACTTGGATTAGCACAATGAAGTATTCTTAAATGCTGATTTTTAAAACTCAATTCTTGTAAAAAACAATTTAGCAGATACTTTTGTAGTGGGTCACAGAGGCAGCTGTCGTTTCATAGTAAATAATTTGTAATCAGTAGACATTTAGTAGACATCACATATCTGCGTAGAATTACGAAAGAATAGTTGAAGTGTGTCATTGAAGTGGACATTGCTCTAATCGAGTATATCATTTTATGAATTTTAGCATATGTATAAAAGCTACCTGCGGGCTTTGCTTTTTATTTTTGAGGAAGTTCACCTGTCAGCCTAAAAAATACTATACCCCTTTCTGATTATTTGCTCTGATGGGAATTCAATGAGTTTATTATTACAGTGAACGAAGGTCGGACATGAAAGGTGTATGTAAGTGGAGCAGCGATTTGGTTTCGTGAAAATTTGAAACAACCTTGGATAGCTACCCGGAACTTTAGACTGCTGCCGGAAGTCCAGCAGTTGAACCTACTCTTATAGTAGTTATGGCCCATGTATTTCGTTTTGTACATGGTCAACTCTCCGATCTTTTACTTCATGTCTCTTTCGATTTTTCACGATAAACGAATATGACTAAGCACAGCAATATTTCTTCAGTGCCACATTTTTAGGGTTAGTTTGAATTCCGTATTTTGCAAGTTCTTTGACAAACTCAAGCAGAAGGCTTCATGGCCGCGGAGGCTGTAATTAATAGAAATGGTGTAATGAATGATCATTGTTGTTGATTAGTCTCATTTTTTGTTGACAGATCATTCAGAAAGTGGTCACCTATGCAATTTTTATTCTTGCATTTCCTTTACGGGGTGTATCAAATATTAAGCGTACAAACATGGCTTTCATGGCTGGACATAGTTGTTGCACTGTTAAAAACTCCCATTAAAATGAACCCCGACTGATTTTAGATTCTATCAAGAAGCACGCAGTTTAATGACTAAGTATACATTAACGTAGGTAACTAATTTTGACAAATTAATACGTAAATATAATCTTACTTAAATAATACAAAACATGCTTCATTTTAAAAACATATATTGCTACGTACGCAACGTACACAGATAGTTTTAGTGGATTAACATATTATACCTACCTACATATAGTGGATTAAGATCTCTACTCATAGTAGCATAAAATGACTCTCCAGGCACGCATTCTTTAAATTTGACCTCTCCGGACACT
>JAQFZC010001743.1:0-27270 GCA_034695205.1 Dicyrtoma fusca | reverse complement strand
ATCCCCATATGATTAGTATACGTAATCAAAATATCCGTATTGGAAAGAATGGAATCGTGTCCTAGTGTGTATCCAAGCACGGAGTGATTTATGTTGTGATCCTTGATATGCACTGATTTAACTGTAAGGAAGAGCGACTGAAGCACAAAGTGTATAAATTACACCACCGCACCGGCCACTCATCCACTCTCAGAGCTCAATGACGAAACAATGAAAGATTTTGACTTATATTATCATAATCTATGACTTTAATGCTCCCTGCAAGAAGCTTCTGAAAGACGAGCTAGTCCATTTTTCCCTCCCAATTTCCTGTCTTGCGTTGGGACTTGGCGTTCTTGGGTGGACTGCATATTAAATTACGACCATGGCAATTGGTATAATTGATAATTATTTTTTGCAGGTTTGCTTGTGTGCGTCTAAAACCATATAGAATGTGAGCCACAGTCCAAAAGTGACGGGATTTTGAAGGAGTTGAGATGGAAGACATAGGTCATGTCATAAGAGTACAATGTGAGCAGTCAGTGCCCACTTGGCTGCGGCTTAATCGCTTTCTTACGCAGTCTGCTCTTGTAGTTAGGGGCGGAGCAAATATGACGTCATTTCATGAAAGTCATTTACAGAAAGCTCCAAAACTGAATTTACGTGTTTAAAAAAAAGGCAAAAAAAGGAACATGAGATTTTGAAAAGTTACAAAATACGAAATTGCACTTTTTCAAAACAAGCCACTACGTAAGTATTATATTATACCTTTTCAAAACGGAGTAAAACATCGTGCTAACGTTTCTAAAACATGTAAAACAGTACACAACACTTTTTTAAAAATAGGAAAAAACGTAAAAATGACATTTTAAAAAGTACCTAGTAAAACATATAATGCTATCGCACTTTCTTAAAAAAAGCAAAACGTCATATTAGCCTTTACAAAAGGTCTAAAACATCACTGCAAACACTTTGAAAACACCCTGCCGCTCTGCTTAGTCATATTTGCGGGATCCCTTGTTACTATAGAGGTATAGCCAAAGTGGGATATGCCCTATATAGGCTAGCCTTATATATACCTGTATCGCGTTTTATCAGTTGGCTCGAACGTCAGCGTTGAGTTGGTGTATGAGTGAGTAGGAAGGCGGATAAGGAGTGAAGTCATCCGTACAGATAATCCTTCCTCGTCCTGGTCTCTTCCTCCACCTCGAGTCACGTCCCTGTGATGTGAGAAAGCTGAAAGCTGAAACTATCTGTAAATTTGATAAATCCGTGAAATTTTTCGATGGACTGATAATGAGTGGTGGAAGGAGATAGCTCCATATATAATGACTCCCTTCTAGTCTTACGTCGTCTCTGCTCCGATAAGAGAGCCCAGCAGAAATGTAATCATAATAATTAAAGTGCATGAATTTTCAATCCCCTGCCCTTTTCTTGTAGACGATATGATGATGGGTCCAAAGATTATTTCCACCAAGAATGAGGTGAAGACTGAGCAATGAACGGCATCTATAGCGGTGGTGGTGGTGCTGTGTGATTGCAGAAACAGAAATGGTCGGCTATACCTATATACATAGGTGCTATACCAACTATACTAAATAATAATGAGCATCAGGAAACTCGCCAAAATTTTTTTTTGTATGGAAACAACATTGAAAGAATGCTTGCTTTTTATTTTATTACTGAATCATATTGAATTCACAGTTCTTACTTAGCTCTATGTATTGTAGTCCTTAAAATGCTTAATTATGTATATCAGTAATTATGTATGTAACTATAATCATAATTCGTGGCTTGACACGTCACAATTACTTTTATTATGCCTCACAATGTTACTCTAACTAGGTGTAGTTCATATCAGCTCAAACTTTAAACTTTGCGGAGTAACTATGAATATCTATATATATATATATATTTAGGTAGGTATACAACTTCTTTTTCTCTCTTTTAATTCAACTAAAAATTCAAAGTGTAATAATTATTTTTTCCCTTCACATCCCTTCCATGCACTTACATCCATACTGCTCTAGGGTTCGAAGAAAACGAAAAACGACACTGCACTGCGCACTGGTACTGGTACTGGTACTGATACTGGTCTGGAGCTAATTTTTTAATTTTTTTTTGAATACGCGACCAAGTTTAAAACAAACCGCTCTGTTCTCTATCTCTCTATATGTGTATTTATGAATTTATCTTTAATTAATATGATTTTGATTTTACTATAGTTCGATAGGTATTAAGATGGTAGGAAGGTAGATAGAATATAATGCTCCATCATTCCTGGATTCCCTACGCTCTCATCGTTTTGACAGATTACTATGTACTGCTACAGTTAAAATTACCATTACAATTAAAAATGACACAGTTAAGTTTATGTTAACCAACAATTTACTTTTATTTTTTTTAATAGTACAATAAAATTAGCATAATCATATAGTCATAGTATAGTATAGTCTATGCGCACATGTACAACACTATATAGTCACTGTCTATAGGTATTACATATACATACAGTAGTACAATTCAATACATTATTACACAGTATAGTAATTACTTTAATAGTTTGTTTTTTTTTGTCAATTATACAACACTATTCATATAATTGTGTTCCTAGCTTGTAGCACATCTAGGTATATGTACCTACCCATGTACAGTACATAATACACATACAACTATGGTTTAGAGAAAAACAAAAAAAATTCCTAGGAAAATAATTTGAACCATTCACAGGACAAATAGCAAGGTCACAAGGAATATTATTTTTAGTTTTTCATTATTTTTTTTTCAAGTTTTAGGAGAGAACTCTTGCACTACCAATCCTACCACTAAAAAAATGTTCGTACCTACTACACATACAGTAACAACAACAACAGCAACAACAAAATTCAAAAAACTTATTAGTCTGTACAATTTTTTTTACCTTATAGTAGCTATATGTATATCCTATGCTATATATATATACAGTACGCTCTACGCTATAGCTATAATACCTACCTAGCTATGTACCTACTTATGTACTGTGTGTGTGTGTGTAGAAATACTTTTGCATACAAATTACGACCTATTACACACGCATCTGCATGCATTTAATTTATTATTACTAGGTACTAACAAAACAACTGTGAGAGTCATTGGTATTGGTATATATTGATTTGCAGTACATCTCTGTATTTGCAGCACACTTTACAAAATCCTCATACTTTTCCCTTGTATCTGTATTTGCGTTCCTCGAAAGTCTGTACTTACAATTAGGATTAGTTGGTTGGTTGGTTAGTTATCAGGAGTTGGTTGTACATGTTACTTTATATGCATAGTGTGTGTCCCTCCTACGCAATAATGTACTACACAAAATTTAAAACACGTAGCTAATTACAATTAGTATGTATATTGCTTGCAATCATCAAGTTCCCTTCAATGAAATTGATGCAAATGACTCAAGACTCGAGAGAGTAGGTAATTATGTAACTGTATGTAGTAAGTGTGGGTAAACTATTTTAAAATTTCAATTAATACTTACGTAACACTATAGGTGTGTAGCTAGGTATGTAATTACATATGAATACTCACTACTGTTAGATTTACTATAAGCTTTTTTATCTATATACTTTTTTACCTAGGTAGTTTCGGTGGCTATCAGTATTGGTTTCACGCACAACGCAACGCAACGCTAACGGAACGCTAACATAGGTAATTAGTAACTAGTAATAATTATGTAATTCATTTCACTACAGATTCGCCTCACAAATGCAATGTACACCGAATGCAAAAAGCATATTTACAACGAAATCACTTTGTACATTAATTTTATTAATTTTAATATTTTCTAATAGAATGACGAATGACCGCAAAAATTTCCCTCCTACAGCTCCTCATCACATCACAAACCATTTTTGTTTTACTTTCAAACTTTTACAAATAGGATAATTTCTGTAGGACTAAAAATTCAATTGAAATAATGATGAAGGGGGTTCTGGTTCTGGTTATGGTTCGGGTTCTGGTACTGGTACTGGTACTGGTAATGGTAGAAGTATAGTAGCAATACTAATAATAATATCCTCTTTTTTGGGAAAATGAATGAAATTTTAATGCTATTTTCTGCTGTTCCAATTCTATGTATAGTACTCACTTCCTGTTGATACATTTTGCCGGAGATTTTTCCGCAGAGATTTTGTATGTACCGACCGACTTGTTCTGAATCTGAGGATTCTTTCGAGGCTGACTGCACATGAGATACATACTGAGTGAGAGAGGCAGCAGACAGATACTCGGAAAGGATATAGAACGACAGATATATATATAGATAGATAGAGAGTGGAGCCAGGGAGACAGGGGCTTTGAAGGATACGGAAAAGTGAGATGTTGAATGAACACGTAAGAAGTTCATTCTGGAAAATATTGGAGACTTGCAAATACGGCGTCAGAGCTTTTTAGTTAAAAAAAAAACCTGAAAAATAGTCAAAACTACCTGCAAACAGCGTTTCTAAAACTGCAGAAATGTAATAACGCAAATTTTCAAAACCAAAAAAATACAAACTTACGAATTACGTTTCAAAAATGTACAAAATATGGTATTTAAGTGTTTCAAAAAAGTCAGTTTTACAGCGTCACAGAAATTACTTTTTAAAAAAACGCAAATATGTGTGATTTGCATGTTTTTGAAACGTCAATTTTATGTTTTACTTGTTTTGAAACGTCAATTTTATGTTTTACTTGTTTTGAAATCCCCCATATTACAGTTTTGCGCAGTTTTTGAAATACTACCATCAGATTTGACTATTTTAAAAGGATTTTTCTAGCCTTTTTTTAAAAGCATAGGTAAATAAACATGGTCTGCACATTTTTGAAACGTCAATTTGTCTGTTTGGCTTGTATTGAAATCGCCCATATTACAGTTTTGCGCAGTTTTTGAAACACGACCATCAGATTTGACTATTTTAAAAGGATTTTTCTAGCCCAAAAAATATAGAAGAACGTCAAACTTGAAAAGCTCTTAATAGAAAGAGATAACCATAGCATATTCATACATTCTATAGTGTGGTATACTGGTATATTTACCTATAGACAGACCGACAGACAGACGGATACTTACAACGGGAGGAAGCGTGAAAAGCGGAAGGGGCGAGTTGGGATGTTTCTCTGTTGATTTTGGCGTCAAACTTTTTTTGCACTACGACGGCGACTCTCTGGTAAAAACAAACTGTTTCATATCTATCCTCCAACTCCAACCAACAACACTGGAATTTAACACGTTCAACAGACTTCCCTGTTTCTTTTACATAGTTTCAGGACATATTTCCTCTCTCTCTCTGTCTCTCTCTCTCTCTCTCTCTCTCTCTCTCTCTCTCTCTCTCTCTCTTGACATTATTACTGTGTCTATATCCTCTCTGACAGAAGGTACATACCTCCTTTACGCTTATGAAATTAAAATATCCATTCGAAACTAAAAGTCTTCTGTTTTCTGGCATAATTTTATATTTTAAAATGTCTGTCTTTGTTTCCCTTCCACATCTATATGCATACATTTGTATGTATATGCCTGCTCCGCTTGTCAATAGAAAAAATCAAAGTTTTGCGGTTTTCTAATTTCGAATGAAATAAAAAGATTTACTGTTTGGAAAAGAATACTCGGAGGGAGATTATATAACCTCATTTCAGAGTTTATGACAAGTTGAAAGCCTTCAATTTTGTAAACCAAATCTCAATAAAAATTAACACAGCCATTGTTTTTTTCGGTAAAGGAAATTGCTTTGTCTGTAGGTCCAAACCGAAACTACCGAAACCGGCAGTATCGAAGGAAGTCAGTACCATTTATGTAGCATAGGGATTGAGTGAGAATGAAAATGAAAATGGAAAAAAAAAATGAATTGAAATATTTGGTTAAGCGATTACTGTTATATGTATGTAGGTACTTGATGCCATTGTCGTTTAATCATTGACGTCATTTTATACCTCAAGTGTGAGTAAACAAGGAGAAAGGAATTATCGTTGAATTAATAAAGTCAAAAGACATAAAAATTATTATTGCATGAACGTCTAATAACAATAATAGGGTTAAATCCTTACAACAACAACGAACGTTCAGTGGTTCAGTAATGCGTGCTATGAAAAAAAAATTACTGCCTATTATTATTAGTATTATTGTTATTACAATTATGAATGCATATACCTATACCTATATACTACTATACTGCTACTGTCACTCACTGTACTTGTCACACTCGCATTACTTTTCGGAATTTTTCCTTTGTATTATTTTCATTCTCCTACATTCTTCATTGTTACATTTAAATCCTTAGCTGTGGATATGTTCTTTTTTTAAAAAATAATACTGGTGAGATCAAAACCGTTTTTATTTTTAATAATAATTATTTTTTAAATATTCTTACTATTATCTATATACTTACTACTTACTCTCTCTGTATTAATTATTATGTGCTGTCACAAATATTTGATGAAAACACACCTTTTACTAATCAACTAATCACACCCTATCGCTACCATGTTATAAGCTATGTATTTATTTGCATAGCTGCTCTCTCATTACTCGTTTACTCGTAGTAATGTGATAGTTATATCAGTATTACTATAGCCATATAAGCAAAGAATACTTTTTAATTCCTATCATTAAATACTATATGAATGTAGTAGATTTATTAATTATTTAGGTTAAAGTGCCTATGTACCTATCCATGTATGTATGTATGTACTCTTTGAATCGTTGCTTCATTATTTTTGTTTGTTTATACATATAGTCAAAGTAGGTACCTATACATACTTATATGTATATATGCTCTGAATTTCTGAAGCAAGACAGAAACGAAAAGGAATAAAAATCGATTTCATTTTCTTAATGAACATTAATATTAATATTACTATGAAATAATAAATCTCCTATATGTATTTTCCCTATCAGTATTGCCGTAGTAGTAGTAGTAGTAGTCAGTAGTAGTAATTATCAATTAGCTAGGCATATATGTATGTATTTATATGAAAATTTTAAATTACTTAGTTTAGCAATGATTGGCTTCTTTGGATGTGTGTGGCAAGCTGCAGCTCGACCCAATAATGATAATAATTATTATATAATTAATAGTAATAGCAATATAGCAATAGTCCTACTTAATACGCAATAGGTTTCACACAACAAGCTACAGGCTACAGGCTACAAGTCCCTAACACAGAGTCAATTAATACAAATGTGTTTACTACTCACTCAAGATCAAGATGCTATACCTGGGAATATAAATTATGTAATGCATACATTTTTTTACCTATTTTATGTTTCTATAGTATAATATTTGGATTGGGCATGAGATTTGAAATTGGTTTTTTTTGAATTACCTACTTCCTAGACCCCTGATCCGTTTTGTTTAAAGATGGGAAACTAATTTTAAATGTTGTTTGTATGTTTCGTTTGTAGTGCCTCTATTATGCTGAAAATATTGTTGTTAGTCCACCCATGTAGTTTTTTTTTTACTGTTAGTGTCTGGCTCTGGCTTCGACTTTAAGAAAATTGGAAATTTTTACTTTAATTTTTGGATTACCGGCCTAATTGTATGGTGAAAACTATCAAGAACGGAGCGATCGATACTTTGTATGTTTAAGAAGGTCAAATCACCAGGGGTCTTAAAATGTGCAAAACTATACTTCTGTTTACTGAGCACTGCACTCCTTGCGGTATTAAAGCTTGCAAATTCACCGGTAATAGATTCCTATAATTATATTCGAGCTAAAACTATAGAGCAAGAGACCTACTACATATGTGCACCTACGAATAAGAATAATCTGTTTTGTAGTAGGAAAATTAAGGTACTATAACAAGTACTAGGTAATTATACATCTACCATGTATATTATATTCAAATAATGTAGTTTTACAAGTTATTGTAATTTCACGCATGCATTTTTGGTTGGTGGTCACTATATGTTACATCATCCTACAACTACATATATGTATGTATTAGGATCAGGGCCACTAGTAAGTATATGTATGAATGAATATTGGAGTATCTGTATTTTAACTGCTCATATAGTATGTAAAACTCACTAGTCAGCAAAATAAAAGAACCATAAAAATCCTACTGATTCCTATTTATGTATGTATATACTGATAGCAATTAGGTTATGTAATTCAAAAAATGAATTGTTAGAATAGTAAAAGTATTTTAAAAAATGGCGGATAAAATTCTTATTCTTATTTGTGGTGAACATGGGGATCTTGAGCTTGAGATTGAGAGGATTGCTGGGTCGCTTGTCGTTGACTATTTTTCTTATTCTTCATCCGCCGATTTTGGAACCAGATTTTCACCTGAAATCACACAAAAAGGGGAAAATTCATTAATTATTGAATTAGCATTGAATAACTGATTGTGCTACTCACAAATATCCACCTTGATTAGCCTACAAATGGAGGGTGTGATCTCCGCTTCCGATAAATGGAAAAGAGAGCCCCATAAAAGAAATGTATGTGTGTACAAGTGTATACTATACATAAAACCACTCTTACAATTGCCAAATATTATTATCCGCAAAGTGCAGATCGACCCACACTCCTACACATGTATCCCCTATAGAAATGTGCAGATAAATTAATTTTAGTGCCCATCATTTAATTATTAATGACCAAGTGCTAAATGGTCATTAAAACATTATGATGCTGTAAAAAAGATGAGATGGTATATAAAATTATTTATTTTTAATTTATAATACCTATAAAAAACCCATGCTATACCTAATACAGTAATACACTCGTTCCGAGGAAAGAGGCAAGTTAGCACACACTTTTCATTTCATTGCTCATCCTGTGATCCTGCGTTAGGGACGCTTTTACGTAGAGTGCCTTACTTTATTTTTTTTACCCGTATTTCGTATTTCTTTTGTAAGTACCTACCTGACCGAGCATTGGGATATTGTACAAAGACAAGGTAATGAAAAAAAGTTATAATTTCCCCCCAAAAAATGTTTAAACTAAAAAAAAAGCCTAAAGTTTTCTTCAAGTATTTACGTAGTTACAGTCTATTGTGGGAAGTGCCTGACGGTTTTTATTAACTTGTAAGTAGGCTTTGTCCTCTGACACAGTATTTCCTAAGACTCAAGAGCGCTAACTTATTTAATTCGTTGAGTGAGGCAAAATACAGAAGTAACATTGTAACAAGTCTAACGTTCATCCGAAAAATGGGGCGGGCGGGCGTGTGTCAATGAGAAAACAAAAGAACAAGAAATTTTTCTCTTTTTTTTCGTCTTCTTCTTTCTCTAAAACATCTCAGCCCGGGTGATAATAAATTATGTGATCTGCTGAGTGCTCCCTGTGTGTAAGTAGTCGGATGAATCTAAGAATCTAAGATCTCGTGAGTTCAAGAGTATAAAAATGAAGTTTCTATACTCACTGCTCTGTGTATAACACATAGCTATAGGATGGGAGATACTGACAACTGATATTTCATGGAAGCCCGAGGAGGAAGTTGAAATAATAAAAGGAACAAACCTGTCTTTCAGTGAGATTAAGATTTCTTGCCAATTCCCATCTTTTCTGCTTGGAGACGTAAGCATTAAAGAGGAATTCTTTCTCTAGCTCTAACGTCTGGAATTTCGAGTAAGGCTTCCGCTTCTTCCGAACTGTCACGTTCCCCGTCCATTCCAGAGGATTGGAGCCCATGGAAACTCCTGCTTAGATCATCACAAGGTCCCGAAACACACAGTCCACCATTCAGCCACGTACCGACAAAAATAAAGAACAAAGACAATCACATTATAGATTAATAGAACATGAATTACTTTCCCACTCCTCTCTCTCTCTCTCTCAGTCATCTCTTTACATCTCAAGCTCAACTCTTCAACTCAATTCAACACTAAGGCAAGCAACACGCATATCTCCACGTCCCCATCTTAAAGCAATACTTTCTCCCGCACACGTGGAACTATTTCTATCAGATCAGTCATCAGCAATAGCAGTACTCTAGGAAATACTGTAGAACCGTCTCCTTCGATATGAATCAATAATCTTTGAAGTATTCATGCACCGTCCTACCCTTCCTTGGTCTTGGTCTCTACATTGTTAGTAAACTAAAGGCAGTTGAACACCAGCTTTAGCTTAAGTTAACACGAGAATCTATGAGATCATCCGAAGCTTCGTCAAAATGGATCTTCCTAAACCTTCCCTAATTTGCGTACAGATTCGATGGATTTTGCAAAATCTCCCCTTATTCTCCACACTTTCTCCCAACGATATGCAAAACGAGCCTATAAAGGGAAATGATTCAATTTTTTCCACAAGACACACACACACACACGCCCTATTGGTTTAAAGAGAGTGCTTTCGTTACAACTATGATCAATGCAAACTGAACCGAGCCAAGTCACGTCAGCTCAATTTCCCTAAAAGCAAAGGAACCTTGCATTATTGGGCAAAATGAAAGTGTGTTCTGATATTCCATTCAATTGCCGACTGCCACGAACACCAAACCGAAGCCGACGAATTCGAAAGAAGAAATTGTGTGTATCGTACCATGTAAAATGGAAGTTGAAGCAGTATGCTATGTTGTGTGTGTGTGTGACTGTGACTAACTTATTGTTAGCCAAACTATCTGCATAACTAGGAACTATATATAGAATGTGCTATAGTTGCTAGAAATGAATTATATGGTTCTTCCTACTCAGGGGTTCAATCGAGATTGAATCTGAAATTTCCATCCATCCATCCATCCCCACTCATTTCACATTTGAATTTGGATTCGGAGGATTCGGGGCTCTGTCACTCAGTCTGTCATTATCATTGCTACGGTGCTATTTTGCATTGCATTGCATTGGTTGGGAGGATGGTAAGGGTTGACGGTGCGCTGGGATCCTTAAATGTGAGTGCTTTGAACACATCGTAGCTAAATGACTGAATCGGAAGACGGAGAGATTTATTGGAAAGAAAAAGAAGAGGATTCCGGATGCCGGCATTGACTAATCCTCACTTGAGCCAGACACATTCTCAGCCTCAAACTCTCACTCACTCACTCACTCACTCACTGGCTAACTTGTTCTCTCCGAAACTGTGAAACTGACTCTGATTGTGAGACAGAGTAACTCTTCCACTGATTGTTCTCCTGATTATTCTCATGTGCATTCAAGTTCACACTCACCACCATCACATTGACAATCACTGCCGTGAGTGTATCTCCATATATTCTCTATATCGCCTCTTAAGAAGCAAAATGATCCATCTTCAAAGCAGTTCAAAGCACGAGCATCAATATGCATCGATATGCTTTCAAGATTTTCTGGGTATGCATCGTACTGTTTTAGCCGAAATTAAATGAGCATCACTTTGCTTCTTAAACGATGATGTGTATTTTTATGTATGGACAGGAACACATATCTCATTACTTAACATAACTTCTACTACACTGACTCATCAAAAATATGTACCTAAATGCAATGCACTGCATTGGGTCCAACTTCTGTCAACGAAATTCAAAGTTTCGGGCCATTGCAATACAGTACAGTACGTAATCACACGTATGCCTATGCGTATAGGTATGCACTTTGTATAGCGCATAGTATTTTCATGTAGTAGCTACCTTTAGGGCCTTCCAAATATAACCCTTTTTTGAAAATCGTGTGCAAACGATGAAAGAGGATTTTAGGAAAGCAAAACAAAAAAATATAGCATATTTAAAAAAGTGTAGGGCTTGATAACTGCTTATTGCGCAAAGTTTAAAATACAAGTATGATCTGTTCACCTTTTGAAAATGTGTAAATAATGAAATTTGATTTTACAAAAATACAAAACTGGTTAATTGCATCTTTAAAAAGTGTAAAAACATGATATTTACAGATTTCCAAAAGGTACATTCTATGTATATGTAACTTCATTACTGGAAGGCTCTTAGACACAGTTGCTTCTTCTAGCATGTATGGATGTACCCAAATTTACGTCAGTAGACCCTAACTATGTAACTGGGATGACGAAGGCGACGGAGGAAGTTGGACGGGAAAGAAGAGATACAGAGCACGGCACGGGATTCGGAATGGAAATGAAAATGAAAGAATTGAGAAGACTGGAGAGTTTCGTGGATGAAAAGAAAGGGACAGAAAGACAGGCAGGGAGTGAATGATGATTAGACTAATTTGATTTCAAGCAAGATTTCCACCTCGTCTTCTTCTACTCAATGAAGAGCCTTCAACTACAATTCTACGTACACATACCTACATAGTACCACATAGAATCTCCAGTCAACCAACTCAACTCTCACTGCACTGCACTGCTCTGTCACATCTCTCCTGGAACCCTTCCACTCCCTCCGCTCTCTAATACTAATGTATGAATCTCTTCCCCAAAAGTCGATTCCATTCCTCTGCATTACATTAGGCATTTGACATTATCAGTGAGCATTAGACATTACTGTATATTCCAGCACTGTATTTAAGTGAAATGCAGCAACACCTTCATTCCCAAGCCTTTTTTTCTTCTCATTTTTGCGCCCAGCGTTGTTACAGACTACAGAGTAACGGGATACGTGGTTGGGGGCAGGGCCCGTGTTTTTGTGATGTGTGTGTGATATGGCGTTGATACAGAAGTTGAAAGACGGTGTGCGTGACGTGATAATGGAAGGTATGTGTGGGGCTATCGATGTGGAGAAAAGAATGGAAGGACGTGTAATGGGAAGTGATGTGATGTGATGCAAGACTGTACAGATAATGGAATAACTAAGGGAAGAGGAAACCCCTTCCGCATACACACACACACACACACACACACACACACACACACACACACACGCGGCGGCATGCATCTTAAAGAATCTCACAGTCACTATCTCCATTCTCCCTACAGGACGGTGGCCTAGGGCCCTTGCAAATATCACTATATAGATCAGGTATAGGCAGGCAGTTTTAAAATGCAACCATTTTAAAAAGGTCAATATGACGTTTTGACTTTTTTGAAAACGTGTAACATTATAGTTTGCTACTTTTTAAAAGGTCAATATGACGATTTGACTTTTTTGAAAACGTGTAACATTATAGTTTGCTACTTTTTAAAAGGTCAATATGACGATTTGACTTTTTTGAAAAAGTGTAACATTATAGTTTGCTACTTTTTAAAAGGTCAATATGACGTTTTGACTTTTTTGAAAAAGTGTAACATTATAGTTTGCTACTTTTTAAAAGGTCAATATGACGTTTTGACTTTTTTGAAAAAGTGTAACATTATAGTTTGCTACTTTTTAAAAGGTCAATATGACGTTTTGTCTTTTTTGTTGAAATACTTTAAGCTGTGCTTTACAAAGTTTCCAAATTTTAACCCGTTTTGTCTATTTTAAACGAATATAACATCACACGTGCATTTTACAACTTTTTAAAAACTGTTATTCATCTTATTTTGCCTTCTTTCAACATGTAAATTCATTGCTGGACCTCTTTGAAAATAACTCAGATGAGTGCCCCCAAATCAGTGTATTAGATGGCGTCGTATTTGCGAGAGCCCAATCTTTAATGAAATATGAAAATGGAGTGGCGATATGCATAGCCTGCAAGCAAGGAAGCTATGCAGGTATATCCGTAGCATTGCCGTAGAACTTACTAGTTAGAAGTATGGACAAAAGTAAAGCAAACTGTAATACCCGGGTATTCTAATATGCACACCCAAGTCATATAGTAGACGCTTAAAGAAGTTACAGTGGAAGACACAGACATACACACACACACACACGCAACGGGCAAAAGTCTCTTTTTTTCCCAGGGTGACAAGCGACGGAGCGACGGGCGGGCGGGCGTCGCTTTGGTGGAGCGGGTAGGAAAACAAAAATACGTGTCATATCTATTCAAGACGGAAACTTCAGTAGTGTACGATAAAGATAAAAGAATGTGAGGGAGGCAAAACTTGAGGAAAAAGGACCCAAAAGACAGACGAAGAGGAAGGAAGGCATTTTTGCTCAAATCCCATCACATTGTATAATATGAGGACCGATCTTTTAGGATTATTTTCCCTTTTTTTCTGTCTCTCTCTCTCTCTCACACACACAGAAGACAGCTGCCGTGAAGGAAAAGAAAATCTTTTAAAAATCCTTCACAACGCCCATCGACTCTCAAGTAGCTTTTACTATGTAGTAGTATATGTAGAGGACCGGTAAAAATGCTATTTTGTATTTGGTATTTTCCACAGTTGAACTTCTACTGTAGTGCCTATACACAAGTACATACTACCAGCCATTATCATGGGACAGATAGCAAGACAATGACTGTAGGTGTGCACTGAGGAATTTTTGAAGGAACCAACAACACACTTTTTTGGCTATTGACATTGCTTGGCTCTGTACATACCAACGATTTCGTTCGTGCCATTGTGACCGACCAGCTTCCTCAGGACTGAAGACGGATACAACATGCGGTTTAGTTTGCCAAACGATTTAGTTTTATACGAACACTTTAGTATTCATGACAGTATTGGCACTGAAGGCAATCAGTTACTGATATTTGATGCCTATGAATGGCAAAGCAAGTACTGATGGCTATAAACTGTACGGCGATCACTCAGCAGCCACCAACTTTGTATTTGTTTTAGCTTACAGCATTTATTTTGCCAATTTATAAACAACTACACCAAATCAAATAGTAAGGAATGGAATTTTAAATTATTCAAATTAGGTAATTCACAATTCTAAAATCACTAATCATAAGCATCTACCATTTCTTGTTTTTCTTCCTAACTAGTAAGAGCGGTACGGTAAATTGACCTTTGCGTTGAATTAAAGGTGTTTTTTAGCACAAAAAACACATTTATAAAATACATTCGCAAACGACAGTACGACACACATAAAGTATGGAAGCAGAAGAAGACCAACAACGAAATCATAACCATGCAACAAGAACGGAACGGCAGCCCAGGGTATTAATCGACAGATTTGTGGGGGTTAGTTCAAACAGAGGTAATTGATGGTAATAAAATGAATGTTACATACGTAAATAGGCTTCATCTCTATTTTTCCAATAGGCTTGCGCTGGAAAATCTGCATAAAAAACAACAATAACTAAATGTAAGAATAATGCACGTTGTACTTAATCATTGTATCAAAATTAAAATTCTAACTGACTTATGTTCGTACTATGTAATTGTATCTTCAAACTGAAATTCAAAACCAAAAAATAAAGGTAAAATAATAGAGCGTGCATTATTTATTTCGTATTTCAAAGGAAATATGATTTTTAAAAAAACGACAGTTAACATGCATTTAAAATAAAAACAAAAATCCAGCTACTACACTAAAATTGAAACGAATGGAAAGTTTGAGGTTAAAATTGAAATTAAAAGTTTTATAAATCATTCGATCCTTTTGCTTTTGTTGTGACTATACTACAATTGTTATTGTTGTATTTTTTCCAGTTGCAAATTGCTTGTCTGAATTATATTTTTGCATTAAACCTTTATGTACTACCTGCCAATGCCAATGTGGGATACCACATGAGATGGATCACCTAGAGCTTTGGCTGTTGGTGCATTTTGGTGTTGTGGTCTAATGTGTTGTACAAAGGAGAGAGAATGTGATCCCTTCATTAAAATGCCATATATTTTAATTTTATTCCCTTGATATGTAATTTGAGTGACCTTTACTCTCTGTATACAACAATAATTGTCTAATTAATTTTACAGCCATTTTATCACTTGGTGAAAAGAAAAGTTGAGAACCATGTAAAATTATGAGTGTGATAATTATTTATTAAGGTGCATCTAAATTGCTCGCACACAATGAGGTTATAAAATTTTATAATCCCCTATAATAAAAGATAAACTTGCGTATACTTCTTGGGTATAGGCAGACCAAGGGACTCAAACTCAACCACAATCACAATACAAAATACACTACCGCATATAGGTAACCATATACTAGAGACTAATATAGGCATTGCCTATACCTATACAAAATTGCAGTTTACACTACACTCCCGTCTGTTCTGTTCTTTATTCGTGTGTATATGTACGTATGTACATACGTAACTACTTGGCTACATGACACATTGAGATAGTTTATGGGCACATCTACTGACTATCTTTATTTAGACATAAATAGTCCAGATAAAAAAACACTGGGACTGCATGTAAGTACACAATGTTTATATTTTTTCCTTTATACATTTTTACAACGACACATTCCCTAAGTGTCTCATTATTGCCTCTGACTAGTGAGTTTTACTCCGTCTGTCATCAATTGTAACGGCGTGCTAAAATAGATATAGGCATCTTCCTTCCCCATATTTATAATACCTATAGTTAGCTATAGCTATAGGTTATATAGCTATAGCTATATCCCTGTATTGGGTAGACCATCTCGTCCTGGACTTCATCACATATGTTCTTTTCCACAAAATAAACGTTAAAAATAATTTATGTCTAAGCTTGTCTTGACATGGTAATGGTGCCTGGTCCTATAGTACCAGAGCAGTAACAATGGACAGCTTTCCGGTGGGAAAAAGTGAATTAAGTGCTTGTAATTATTTACCTAGAAACTACTAGCTTACGGATCCACCTCCGTCAATTGTTTTAAATATCCATTTTTATTACCAAACCAAATCATCAATTATTAGAATCGAAATTGGACCAGAGCAGAGCAGAACCACAAGGCAAGGCAAGGCTAGCCCTAGCTGAATGAGAATTACGTGTATTTTAATAATAATTACTGTCGGTATTGCGCTGCTGATGTATGTACTGTCAGTAGTATCGATTTTGTGGTGGTGGTGGGTAGTGGTGCATTAGAGATTACAGCCCGTTACGTTGCTATGAGAGGGAGGCCATTGGATTGTACTGTATTGGTCACATACCGTTTGGTGACAGCCCTAAATGGAATGGCTGAGGCTCTCTGAAGTGATGAGCTCAGCTCGAAAAAATGGTAAGGACGCAGTGAGTGGTGTGGTGATATATGCTCAGCTGCAAAGTTGACTGATTGTTTGAGCTGATCGAGCGGTAAGTAAATATTGATTTATTTATTAGTAAAAAATAAAACAGAAACGTGAAAGATATTGGCCCTTGGTTGTTTTTCTGTCATTTTTCTGTCTGGGTCCATGTATGTACTATCTACATAGAAATATGGCTATATGATTGGTATTGGTACTGGTGAATGTAGCACTTGCTAATTATTGTGAAATTCATAAAGAATTCTTTTGTTTGCTTTATGCGTGTGTGTGTGTGTGTGTGTGTGTTGTTGAGTTTGGTTGGCATTTTCCCATTTGAGCTTCCAATTGGAATTGCTATGGATTGGGATTGGGAGGATTGCCCATTGGATTGAACTACACATTAGACGATCATATAACGAGCAGTTTGCCCTCTCACCAAAAAGTTCTCACGGTTTACATTCCCAGTTGCTATGCTGTCCACAGTACATTATATAGGTACGCTAATATTGCTATGCATTTCTATGTTTGTGCTTTGATAGTGAAATTAAATTAATTTTGAATCCCTTTGGGCTTCAGGGGTAGATATGTATATATGTACATACATACAATTGCCATTCTATAGTGTAGAACACTGCAATAATAATATCAAATTACAGGCAATGTTGCATAGCCTTGTTATTATTCTTCATTTGACATTTTCTGCTTTCAATTTAAGTTTGAAATTCAAATTAAATTAGCCTCATTTAAAGTAATTGCGGATTGTAGTTGCTTCTCCTATCACTCCATCAAATCAGTCTAGAGCACAACAAAAACAGGAAGCGCGTCAGCCTCTACTGACTACTGACCGAGCCAAGGATTTGAATTCAAAGACGATCCAGAATAATAGTATAAAGTACAAAATATTGTGTGAGTAATTCTAAAATTCTAATGCTTAAGTAAGAAACGTACATTTTCTTTCTTGGTAAAAAGAAAATACTCTGCATGCTATATAAGTGTTCTTAATTACGCAGGTATTGATTTTTTAAAACACTTTTTGTGTTGTGTTCGTATAGGAACTGTATGTGCTGCATAAATCAAGCAAATATCGGTGTCCCTTTCACATAGTGACGTATATGAGCTTTCAAAATTTTAGTGGTGCTATTAAGAAGATTAATGGGAGGTTATAGACGCCTATATGTATGTACGTAGAAGTACAACAATATTATTGACTCGGTCTTGCAATAGTAATAGTAATAATGGGATCAAAACAAACTTTTAATGTACTCCCATATGACAGTAAATAAATGTGACCTGGGTCTATATTACAGATTACAGCCAAGGAATTCCTTAGGAAATATGCCCACCAATTCTTTTGCCGATGATTGATGAATGATGATGATACATTAAGCGTACTTATAATGACAGCGGATGGAATGGTGATCTAATGCAAGGCCCCATTTACCATTCATTCCCTCTTCGACTCCAACTCCTTAATGACTCCTTTAATTTTTATGATCTGTAACATTGAGCAGATATACTTTGCACATCGTAGCCCCACGTAATCGCCATTTCCTTCCAACAACAAACCACAAAACTTTCAATCACGGGCAAATCAAATATGTTTGTAATGCATAATAGAGTTTTTTTTAGCTGATGTCAGATTACGGTACCTTTACCTTTTCCCCCTTCGCCTCAACTCTTAATTCAATAAATGACTACGAAACAATGTTTTTATAAAGAAATCTGAGCAAGAGATAAAGCCGGACTCTGCCTCTCTGTGGATCACATGGCTTGAGACTTGAAGACAAACAAGAAAGTAATAACAATAATGCATATATATCTCTCTCTCTCCAACAAAGTATCAATGCGTAGCGTCCAGAGAGATAGGAAAAAGTCATAAAAATTTTTATCAAAGTACAGAAGAAAAAAAAATTTACACAGAAACTCAACGAAGAGGGACACAGCAAGAGAGAGAGAGAGAGAGAGAGAGAGAAAAAAAGGAAACTTGAAATTCTAATCCAATTTTTGAATTTATGACGATGTATTTGAGCTGGTATGGTGCTGTAGAGGGCGGCGTGTAAAGGAGCCCTGATAGAGCCACTGATACCTGAGCAGTAAACCCCTAATTAATTACAATAAAAAAGAATAAATGTACTCTCTTATCCACCAAAAACATTTAAAGGTTATTCCCACCAATTTGAAAACCAGTATTTAACGTCAAAAGAATTAATTGAAATGGAAGGAGAAGGACCATTTACACTCTGAATTACTAGGGTTACATAAGAAGGCCTTTTAATTGTTATGGCCCAAGGGGCACGCATCATTCAACTCCATCTTAATTACATGAGTATGTGTTAATGTATGGAAAATCAAATGAGAGCCTTCCACATACCTAGCTAAGGCAGGTATGTATAATTATAGCCTCACTTATGCATTCAGTCCATCCACCACCGTCTTCACACTACACAAAAGTACAGAAAGGTACTTCCACCCAATGAGAGCCTCACCACGCACCGTACATACAGCCCAGTTGCCACAAGTGAGAAAATAATTGAATTAGCAATCGCGTAACCCAAGCCTCAGTATCTCCATTGCATATCAGAGCACTCATTTTTTTACAATTAGTATGTGGATCGAGTCGAGTCTGTGAGAGATACGATTATAGAGATTCTAGATAAAAATGTAACTTTAAAGTTATGGTAAATTATATTGTGAAAAGTATAATGCGTGCCGCCAACCAAAAACAAACAAGCTAGAGGCGGAATGATAGTGTTTTTCAATGTGAAATTATTCCCTAACTTTATACATACACAGAGCTATACAGTCAACATCCCAAGCCAAAATCACAGCTAAAGTGGACGACTTGAAATGGAAAAAAAATAATTTATGGCTTTTTTGTATGTATATTGGTATATATAATCCACCCGTCACGTCATGTGCGTCAGGAAGATAATTAAGTGTATGTGTGTGTGCTTGCCTATCTAAATCTATGCACATTGCATCCACGGACCGGTGAGAGAATCCCTTTAATTGGCGGAATTGAATTCGAATCATGATATGAGGATAAGGGCAGAGAGTGTCAGGCTCAAACGCACAAGCATAGCCTTGCTCCCTCCCCACCTTTAGTTCCTCTTCTACTGGTATTACACACTCTGGAGTCTTAAATTGAAAAATATCTTGTTCAAAAGTGTAAAGAATCTGTAACTACACAAGGAGGAGGCTTACATTATGACCGGAGCCCTGATAGCGCACCAGCACCATGGACCGACAAGGATTCTGGGTGTAGCCAAAAAATAACAAGTCTGGGAAAGCCACAAACACAATCATAGAACGTAGTAGTAGTACTCATGCTGGATAGGCAAACAAACCCAACGCCACTGCGAAGGCTATTAATTATCACGATTCTATATACCGTCAAATCTAGTTTTGCAAGTTTTTAAAAAATATTAAAAAAAAATACCAAAAAAAATGCGCTACATTTTTAAATGGCACTTCTTACAAAAATACTGATCATGGCTGCGCGGCACAATTATCACACAAGGAACTTGTCCATTTACTCAGGAAAATGAGGCTTGTTCATGTAGAAAAGGGGACTTTGCATAAAAATTGTTCGACAGAGAGTGCAGAGATGGATGGGTACATAATAAAGTGCATGAAATGAGGACCGACCGAGACATGGGACATCATTACGGCTGCTTATTCTGAGACAAGAGCGAGTGAGAGAGAGAGAGAGAGATAATAATGAATCGACCATGATCGCTGGGCTGGCTGTGTGAGTGCAGATTGTGGAGATGTAAAGTGAGTGTAAAAATATTATAAAAAGTAGTCAGAACAATCAGTTTTCAAAGGATGAAGGGGTGGACTTTACTCACTATGGTGTAGGAATGGGAGCGGTGAGAATTTTCCTCAATAATGTCACACTACGAACAACCAACGAGAGATACACTCTTCGACAAAATAATTTACATTTTGAAATATTATCCCATTGCATTTGAGTACTGAAAGCCCTTCAGTGTCCACATTCCATCTCATACTGATGCATCAGCACATCTCATCAGTAGACTTACTACTACTGGTACTGGTAATACGACAAACTTTTTTGAAATCATTCCCATTTCAATCAGTATCCCAGCCACTCACAACTCACAAGACTCACACAACTAAAACAAAACGTCAGAACAGTTGTGTTACACATAATGCCTACGATCACTCACGTAGACTGTATACCAACCAGTGAGTAGAGCCCCCAATGCAATGCAATGCTGCGTAAATCACTACTCATGTAAATTCATAAAATAATTGTGAGGCTATAGAAAAATATTGTGTACGAGCCTCATCATCTCATTTCCTGCACTGCAGAATGATGCATGTGCGTTAAACGTGTTCATTCACAGATATCAGAATAATCATCGTAAAATTCTACATTAATTTTTTATTCCCTCTATGCGTCTGTGTATGTATTTTCTTTACAGGGCTAGATTTGTGTGTGTACTAACTTCTCCTTAGAAAACCAGTAGTGTGGCTGCGCTGTGCCTGGGCCGAGGCACACATTTTTGTGCGTAACCTAGGTTTTAAGTACGGATAGTAATATACACTGTATGTAATAGTTAGAGGGGATCGAGATACAGAGTCGTTTTCACTGGATAGCCATAGTAAACAATGTGTGTAAAAAAAATTATTGTAGGAAGAAAATTACAACTATAGACATTTTATATTCTTGCCAAATGTGTTTAAAAATGTCTTTCTGTGTGGTTTTATTGGTTTTCTTATGACTCAAAGCTCGTTTCATGGGAGTCTCAATTCTCAATGAACTCTATTTATCACTGTTGATATGCGTCTCCTATGCGTGGAACTGCCACTCTTTCTCTCTCTCTCTCTCTCTCACTCTCGCTCGTTCTGGAGTCTCTCGTATTTGTAATCTCTATGTACTGTGTGTACTTACATACAGTAGTAATCGACTAGGCCAACGCACATCGTAGAAAGTAAGCCCCTTCACACTCATTTTGAGACTCTTGAAAGAAAAACAATATGCTTATAATTTATTATCTGTGTACATATTTGCAATAAACTCATTCAGTATCTGTAGTACCTACTTTCAACTTTAGTGCCTTTAGTACTCTCCTCAATTTCTAATAACAAATAGTCCTTTCAATAAAATACCTTCTCCTATTTCAAGCACACACAATGCAATGCAATGTGTTCCAGCTTATCAATTGAGCTTTTGGCCTTTTCGCTGCTCTAGATTCTAGATCTGTATCTACAAAACAAAGGATGAGGGCAAATAGCTACGAGAAAATTGAATTAAAATTTTGGTGGTAGAACTGAAAAGTACAAGGAATCCAGCTGGGCGACTAGCACTGATGTTGTATGAAGCCTATAATGTACCTATATTACGTCATTACGTGCATACACAAAAGTGAGATCAGAAGTCAAGTACAGAAAGGAAGCCTACAAGTTTGTAGAAGTTTGTTGGCGGTGGGCAAAGAAGGGAATAAAAATATCCAGCCGAGAAGTGTGGTTTGTGACACCAAATTGAGCTAATTTATGGACTATACTTGAACCATCCATATGCAAATTGGGGAGGGAAGAGATGGTGAAGAGAGCGAGTTGATGGACTGGCCATGGGATGATGGGATGGGAGAGGGAAGGGTGACGTTGTTGTGGCTGTCTGTCGCTGTCGTTCTTGTCGGTAAATGTAGTCAAGTTAGATTGGAATTGTTCACAAAATTATCTACTGCATCCCTATAGAAACTATAGATAGAGGCAGTGTGGTTCTGTCTTGTATTACTGACGTGAAGTGCGACCATCCCCAAGGAGATGATAATATATTAGAGAGATAGAGACTGCATCAGGCTGCGTGTGAGTACTACTCTTATTATGCCTTTTTGATATATTCTCAAATGGTTTCATGCCCACTTACACCATTTCAATGCAAACTTTAGGTTGCTTTTACAGATTGTGTATAGCTTTCTTATGTATATAGCTATCCCTTATACTACACATTTTACACTATTACACTAGCCAACGCAACGGCCTATGATATGTAAAATATTCATCTTACAGATAGCAATATGTATTTCAATGGGAAGGAACTGCTACATAGGTTCAAACTTATAGCTAGAGTTATATACTGTAGTATGGGACATGACGTTGTGAGTGGCAAGGGATTTGATTTATAAACCTTTAGGGGCTTTCCAATTATGAAGTTCTAGAAACGCGTCTTTTTGAAACCATTAAATACCATGATTAACCATTTTTCAAACGTGTAAAAGAATTATTTTGCTTTTTGAAAAAGGCTATAACCTATTATTATGCTCTTTTTCAAAGCCAAAAATTCATTATTCGCACTTTTGGAAAGAGCGTATTTACTGTTGTATATCTTTTAAAAAGGCTACAACCATCATTTGCACTTTTAAAAAGGGCTTATTTACTGTTTTGATGTCTTTTAAAAACGTTGCAAACATCATTAGCACTTTTAAAAAGGGCTTATTTACTGTTTTGACGTCTTTTAAAAACGTTGCAATCATCATTTGCACTTTTAAAAAGGGCTTATTTACTGTTTTGACGTCTTTTAAAAGCGTTGCAATCGTCATTTGCACTTTTAAAAAGGGCTTATTTACTGTTTTGACGTCTTTTAAAAGCGTTGCAATCATCATTTGCACTTTTAAAAAGATGCATTAACTGCTCTGCGCTCCATTTCAAAATGCTTAAATTCTGATTTTCATGTTTTTTTAAGCGGTTTTCTAAGCCCAAATGGGTGGACGTCATATTTACAAGGCTCCTTATGAGACTGCAAATCCCATATATATTATACCCTGTATGCCTTGTATGTAGCAACCAACCACCCTACCCACACGTTGAGATTCGTTTCCAAAGGAGGTACATATATAGAGATATCTCTCGAAATATGAATGCCTTCCCACTGCCAACAGGCTGCCTCTCTCTCACTAGTCACTGAGTGAATGTCAGAGCCGTGTGACTTCTATTGGTATTGGTCTTCTGCTCCTTCCTAATAAGATGTGTCACTAGACCTCGTATCTGTAGACTGACTAAACTTGAGTGGGACTCTGATGGGGAAATATATCCCAAGGAATAAGGTAAGGAAATTTATACGAAGAAGATGGGAAATGTCGTTGGTTCGTTGGTCTTGGGGAAGAAGAGAGACAGAAAAAAAAAGTTCAACTTGTTCAATGCATTATAGATGAGATCATAGAGAGATATGGTTGTGGAAGATGAAACGGGGAGAAAATAGTTAAGAAAAATATTTTGGTGGAGAGACATGAGCACCCAAAGGTCATAATTCCTTGTTCCTCTGACTCACTCACTTGCACTCTCGAGGAGATGGACGATGAGTCTGAGACTTGTACTCGACTCTGTCAAATGCTATCACTGAGCCAGCCATCGGGCTGCCCCATCACGTTGACGCTTAGTACTTCGTAAAGTTCAATGAGATGCATAGTCTGCCGACCCAAACCAATACGTTTTCTATTTTCCTATTTTCCATTTATTTCTATCCTTGTATGTATTTAGATGCAAGGGATTATTTATTTATACAGATATTCTATCGGAGCTTCCCGTATGCGTCTGTATATACCTATAGACTATGTAAATACTAACCGAGAAACCGTTAGACCTGCCGTGTGCCTGCTTATGTACTGGGCATATATGTATACATTTCCAGCTTCTAGTGCTATGGCCTAGCATTGGCAGCTTTAGGCCTTAGGCCTTGCAATAGAAATGATGTTTTGAAAAAGTGTAGAGTAATGTTTTGCACCTTTTAGAAACGTTAATATGACATTTTGTCGGGTTTGAATGTCTACATGCCCGTTTTACACATTTTATAGAAGCTAAGACTGCAATTTGAAGTTTTTGAAAAAGTTTAATACCATATTTTACAGCTTTTTAAAACGTTAATACATAGGCACTTCGTTTCGTGTTTTTTAATCGAATGTTATATAACGTTTTATAACTTTTCAAAATACTGCTACTACCATGTTTTCCATTTTTTAAAACGTGTATGTACCTAAATTCATTTTTTTACTTTTGAAAATAGAAAATTGTATGACGTCATTTTCGGTGCCCCTTGGATCTCTAACCTACCTTTCCAATAGGCACAGACTAAAAGTTCCCCATTACTATGTATGTATACAGCTGCAATATTCTTCCCATTTTTAATCTATAAAGAGAAACTATACATCGGCCGATAAGTTAGTGTAGCTAAATTCTGGTGTAAATGCGATACAATATTGGTCATAAAATCAGACATTATGCAATAAAAAGATAAAAAATGAGCCAAATCCACATTTGCGATACTGATATGAGATCAAATTAAATGAAACACAGATTAACATTCGTATTTACTAATATGTACAGGCCTACAAGGAAAACACATATCATTGCTGATACGTAGGGCATCACTGTACAAAAAACTGAAAAAAACTGTTAAAACTGATCAAATAGATCAAATAGCCCAAATATTGGAGAAAAACTTGCAAACTTACAACTGTCTACGGCTAAGCAGATTATTGTCTGTTTTCTGTGGACTGAAATGACTTTTTTATAGTGTGTGACTTGTGACAGGGACCATCACCTTATTGTCCTCGTAGATTATGTACAACGTGTCGGAGGATAGCTACTGCGGCTGATAAGGATACACATAAATAAAATTTATGTGTACAACACACACGCACAGAGCTACGTACGTACATCACTACTGTTTACTCAAAAAAATCATAAAAAAGCCGGCTGTATTTTTCTACTTTTTGGGGAAACTATTGAAAATGGTGTTTCTGTATGCTAAATGAGGAAAGCTGTATTTGTATTTGCCTTTACTTTTTTTTTTTTACATGAATCAAAGAACCTCCTCGATTTAAAAGGGAATAGAACCAATGAAAAATCTTGATGAGGATCCTAATACCCAAGTTGTGTATAATAAATTAATTTCAAATTTTACAAACGGATACCCAATTCATTAAAAAGTGTGTATTTTAAATTTAAAGGCTGCTTAATTTACAATGCTTTCACCACCACCACCATCATCATCCTGCCCCCTTATTTGTCCATTTAAGTGCAAGTCAATAATGAATTCCTTTCTGCTACTCGAAATACATACAAATGCCACACCATGCGATGCAGTATGAAATGCCATACAAAGTAATGATGAGTTGTTGCTGCTGTTGTTGTTGAGAGATCTGATTAAAATGATGAGTGTGGACAGAATTTAAATTTGTTGATGGGTGCTCCATATTTAAGAAAGAAAAAAAATAGAGGAAAAGCGAAGAAGCAGTGCAGTGTTCAGGAGAAGGGCCAGCCAGGGGCAAAAATGCAAAAACTGGATTTAAATTGAATTTTGAGTGAGCGAGTGAGTGAGTGAGAATGGTTTGATAAGATATTTGATATGTGTGATGATTTTATAAATTCATTTTGTTCAACTATTTTTTTACGGGAAAAAAATGAAAAATATAAATATACACAGACAGAATACCAGTGCAGGCGTACGCAGTTCAATCTGTAAGATATTATTGATGCCCACATCTAAAATACATGAGTGTTTACTCATGGCTTATGGCTTTCATTAAATTTCAATTCAATTCAACATTACACAAGATTCGACCCCCAAGTCAAATATACTATGCTCCTCCGCTCACCATAAGGTCACACATCATCACCCCAGCAGCTCAACGTACACAAGACAAGAGGTCTACAGGGCTACAGATTGCATCGTACAGACACACACAGTTTGGACTTGGCCAGAGCAGAGCAGAGCTGAGCTGGAGGAAGATTTTCGGGTGGACTCTTGAATTTAATTTGTATTTGATACAACGGGAGGTAAGGCTTGCTACACATACACTTTTGGATGTCCCATTGAGATTGAGGAGTAAAATAGCAGCAGGGAGCATCTGCTTGGGAGTTTCTCTCACTCACTCACTCAGTCGACGATATATGATGAGACTTCCTGCTCAATCGATACATGTAATCAAGAAGCCTCCCCCTGCTTTCCATTTCCATAGTAGGATGAGGAACAACACGCGTAGAGTTATGGACGAAGAACTACCATAGCTATAGAGAGAGGTACACAACAGAATTCGTTAGCCTATAGAAGGAAGGGCTTCACTGATCTCTGTCATCTATAGCACTGCCACTTATACATACATGTAGGTAGGCATTTTAACAATGGTCGTACGGGCACACGGGTGTCGGGGCCTGCCACCCTCTTCACTTCACTCGTCTTATCTGGATATCTCTGGGTCTCTAGTTAGTGGAGCATTGCAGCCGTACATTTTCGTACATGGGCATTGGTTGTTGGTATTAGCATTGGCATTGGTGGGCATGCATACGGACACAGAGAGAGAGAGAGAGGTAGATACCGTAAACGCTCGATTAGAGCTCCTGGGGCTCTATTTAAAATTTGGTGTCGTAGATTGGGGCTGTATTCGAGACT
>JAQFZC010001742.1:0-27284 GCA_034695205.1 Dicyrtoma fusca | reverse complement strand
TTTCAAAACGGTCAAAACTAGTAAATGACACTTTTTCAAAACGGTCAAAACTAGTAAATGACACTTTTTCAAAACTGGAAAATATCATCATGTGGACTTGGGACACATTGCAATTAAGCTGAGACTGGACTTGGGACAAATTGCATTTACACAGACGATATGTATGTACCTATGCTATGTATTCCCCAACACGGAGAGCTCCTGGTACTGATACACTTGAAAGTATTCAAATTCAAAAGAAGACGAGCAGACAGTGTGATTTGTTTGTGGGCAGCAAGGTTTTTTGATTGTAATGCCCACTGTACATAGTATTACGTGTACGATTACCTCTGTACCTGTAGCTGAATCGAATCTCTCACGATAGAAGAGCTCACTCACAACAAGAAGAAAATACCTACAGAGTTAATGCGCCCAAGAAGCTCCCTCTCTGCTCTTCTCTATTGTTCTTCTTCCTTTGTTGCTTATTATATGTTTGCGTTGCTGTTTTTTTTTCACGGAGAAGGTAACCTCGTACTTACATGGGCCACGATCCATGGACTGACTCTATAGATACATGCATGCAGCTATTTCTTCCTTTTATTTTACATTTCCTTTTTCTTTCTGCATTGCTGGGAAATTGTAGCTGGTTGTAGGGACTGAGAGTGGGAAAGGAACTTTTCGTGTATACTGCATGAGAGAGGAACTTCAAAATTTCATTACTTCTCCATTTACTCTGAAACTCTGGTAGATAGTTTGGCTCGAGGATTTTTTTGGGGGTTTCTTTCTACTTTTCTACACTTTGTACCTTTTCCCGTAGTGTAATAACTATAGCAGAGTTACATATAGCTGGACTTTCTGATAGGTAAGATATATAGGGGCTACTCATGAGTCTGAAAAAGTAGCTGAGAAGCAATTGTTGAAGTGGAAAAGCGTGAACGGTGTCATTATACAGAGCAAGTCAGATTCAATTGGCAACACGACCAGGTACTCGTAATAAAGCCGGACTTATGTACATATATACACTAGGGATATTTGTAGAACATATTTATATCCGCTATCAGTCTATAGGGGAAATAGTGATAGTGAAGATGGTGTTATTTTGACCATCATTTTCGACCCATTGCATCCCTCATATATGAGTAACGAATGCCTGCCTATAGGTATACCTGCCATAAGAAGAGAGGATCCCAGTCAGCTGCTCTTGAAGCTGTTGAACTACAGTGGATTTGATGGGTGCAACGTTGATCGAGAGCTACAATTATTTTATGCATCAATCGACAAGTAAACAATTAGACGGAGAGTAACAATTTAGCTAAAGGATGTAAGTCCATTGGCAAATATATTAGCTGATCAAGTATTCACTCGTAGAATATATCTTCCTATTTTTTCTTTCATTCCTCAGCGTTGGTTGTTGGCTCACTGTTGTAATGTAATGTGGGTATGTATTTTATTGTATTTGCTTAGGCATGTGAAGGAAGGGATTGCATATAGCTGGGAAAATTTATCAGTTAAAAAAGTCACCTATTCATTAGAGATCCGGGGAAAAGGATGGGATTGGACTGCATCAAGAATTATATTTCCTACACAAGACAAGACAGATTTGGTGGGATGCTAGAATGGGAGGAATATAATAACATGTGATTTTAAGCATTTATTTGAGACAAACGTATTATCTTGGACTGTGATTGAAATGCCTGGCGTGTATGTATACCTAATGGTTTACGAGTTTCCTTCCATTCTCTCCATGTACAGTGGGCTGTTGGGAATACTGTTGAATTTAAAATGGTAATATAATGGCTGGTATTTCAACTGGACGGTCTCTGAACTGCTAGAGCCAGGCTATGTGAGGGAAAAGAAATAGGTGGAGGTTTTTCTCAGGAGTAGGTATACAGTCTTTTGAACTGGCTCTAACTAGTACTAGTAAGTGAGGGTAACAACTGAAATTGTACTCAGAATCCCATCATTCCGTCACCATAACCTTTGAAAGTTAGTGTGCCTTTAGATATGTACATATACAAATGAAGAAGCGATTCTGGGAGCCTTTGGTGGTCTTTCTTAGATTTGAATGAGAGGACTGACTGCATTCAATTATAATTGGTTGGCTACTGCTTCAGAAAAAAAATTAAATGCATAGGTACCTCCACTAATATTTAGGAAGCATTCATTCTTATTCTTAATAAGCTTGATTGTACTGTAGTTGTAAGGGTGATTTACAAAAATGCGACTGTATTTGCCATTTACGCTTAATTAGAATTGGAATTTGAAATGCAAATAAAAGTTTCCCCAATGTCCCCATAAGGATGACACACAAAAAAAAAACTGAAAAAAATACTACGAGCGACACAAGTGTATACAAGTTAAGAGGGGAAACGTGTCATAGTGGAGCTCTGAAGCCCTTCAATAATGTCCATTGAAGAATTTCAGTTCAGCCGTCTAATACACCTCCCAGGTTTCCTGGGCAAATACGCACACATAAATATACGGGGGAGGCCAGAAGCACCAGAGAAGCAGACGAAGAGGTACATACATACACAGAGTGTAACTGTTAGTTGTGAAGAAATTGAAAGATGATGTATTGCTCTGTGAGAGAGAAGTGACGTTGAGACGTTTGAGTCTAGTATTAGTTAATATGTAAATGTATAAAATCGATAGAGAAAGTTCGATGAGCCATCAGAATTAAAAGAGGCGCATACCTTCGCTCTATACCTACATTAATTTCCTCAGCCTCAGCCTGTCAAAGGGAGGTTTAGTGATCCATAAACTTGAGTAGTAATTAGTTGCTTCTCAGTTAGTTATATTATACACACTCTGACGTTTCCCTCTCTCTGCCTTCGCAGTTGGTCCACATTTCCAAGTGCACACAACTTGTAATTTTATATCAGGGTAAGAAAGAATGAGAGGAAGGAAAAAAAAACATTGTGAACTAAATCATTTTGAGGGATGTAAAAACCTTGTAAGTAGAGATGGTAGGGATGCTATGTAGTGACTGAGCAGAGGCAGAGATGCAGATGCAGAAAACGTCATAAAGATACAAAAGAATAGCAAGGAATGAGGATCATAGGAGTAGTGCACTAATATTTTAATGTGATGGTTGATGGGACCATTGGGAGTTGGGACTCTCTGTCTGTTTGTTGGTGCAAGTGGTAAAGTTGGCTTTTTTTTTGACTGTGCATTTATTGGAGGGCTCTCTGGCATGTTGTGCATGGGATTACTACCGAGCGCGAAAGTCATCGTATCAACATTAAAAAGTAGTATAGATTGATTAATAAGCCATATACGTTGACATATATAGTATTTTTATTTCCTAGTTTGTTTCTTCTTAACTGTCTCTGCGTCTCTCGTTCGTCAGTCTGTCTGGCTGTCTGTGGGAATGAGAGAGTGAGAGATGGGACTGCAACCGTAAAATTGATGGATTGTCATGTTTTATGGGTTTTTTTTTGTTTCTTCTCTGTTTACAGATATGTACACGTCGCTTGGGCTCATCAGGATCAACAAATGGGAATCACAATCATCATCTGAATTATAATGGCACGTCGTCCACATCCTCGAATATTAATAGTGGTAGTAATAACAGTAGTAGTAGTAGTAGTGGTAGTCCCACGGCAGATGCACACTACAAAGCCGTCTGTCGAGCCCTGGTCGCTGAAGCTTTGGAGCTGTCCACTTTCCTTCAGAAAGTCGCACAAGGAACTCAGCAACTTCGAACATTTTCCTCTTCCGGCCTGTCACACTCCGGATACACACACACCGTGGGTCGACTGGATGATCATGATCCAGACCTCGACAAACTCAACTTTACAGACTGGGTAATCTTTTGTCACTTCTACCTAATTCTTTAACCTATTTGCAACTGCCAAACCATGGAAAGAATGCTTTACAGAAGTATTTAATTCTATAAATTACCTTTTTCAAAACGGTCAAAACTAGTAAATAACACTTTTTCGAAACTATCAAAACTAGTAAATAACACCTTTTCAAAACGATCAAAACTAGTAAATAACACTTTTTCAAAACGATCAAAACTAGTAAATAACACTTTTTCAAAACGATCAAAACTAGTAAATAACACTTTTTCAAAGAGGTCAAAAATAGTAAATAACACTTTTTCAAAGAGGTCAAAAATAGTAAATAACACTTTTTCAAAACGATCAAAACTAGTAAATAGCACCTTTTCAAAACGATCAAAACTAGTAAATAACACTTTTAAAAGGTCAGAAACCTAGTAGTTACCGTTTTCAAATGGTCAAAACTAGAAATTCCTCTTTTTCAAAAACATTCAAAACTAAATAATATTACCGATTCGAAAAGGTTAAGATGTACCACTAATACCAGTTACAGCAAAGAATTAGCTATTTTATGTTGGCATAGGTATTTGCACAAGCAATCTTTGATTTCTGAAATATGTAGATGTTTAATGTTGACACTTGTATGTGTTTAAATAACGCCTTAAAAACGAATTGTTTAGCTAGTGGAAGCTATTATGGATTTTATTTGAAGAAAGCCTTCAAGTCTTCCGCCAAGGAACGTAAATGTATGCATAAATAATTATACAATAAGTTATTTCACATAGTGCTATGTATATATAGCTTAGTGCTGCGTAGGTGTGTATACAGAATAATTTTAGCTGTGAAATGTTTTCCCTTTTAAATCGTAAAGTACGGTATTTAGCTTCCCTGGGCAAAAAAAAGTAAGAGGTTAAAAAAAATCCGTAGTGTGCAGGAGCTTGATCATTGAGAGCTAAGTGCGGTGCTAATTAGCACTCTAAAATATTTCTGGACCAAAAAATTTGAAGCGGACGATTACATGTATGCCGTTGGAGTGTGGAGGTATTAAGGTATTAGTAGGGACGTTAGTTCCATGGAGTTGATGAGCTGGAACACGTGCAGGCTCTCCTACACAACCATGACTCTTGCCTCTGATGGCTTGAAGGAGGATTTTATCTGAAAATTTATCTAGCATTCAAGGTGTAAACAAGATCGTTGAGTTGTGCTTAATGGAAATTCCATGCCTGACGAGACGTTTTGTGCCCAATCGTATCACACACTACTTAATTCAGTGGTCTAAAAAACTCCCAATTTTTTTCCCCCCTCAACGTATTATTATGATATGTATGATGGTGGAAGTGGGATTTGAATATTTCGAGTCAACAGGTTGTTTGGCCCATTACGGTGTATATATACATACAGTACAGAATTCACATATCAACTGCACACACACTCAGATTCATGGGCTCACTTTTCCCTAACTGCATCCTAGTCCTAGTCAGAGAGCTCCTCTATGTTTTTAGCTTCTTTTTCCTTAACTGATTCCCATTAAATGATTAACTAGTTATTATGTCGAGTTTAAAGTTGATGGGATGAAGAGTGCGTACGTGTACACTATAGTTTGAGATGTTGAATAAATCTCATTTTCCTGGGCATGCATAGGGATAGGCATTCTATATCGAAAAATAATTATGTATTTGATGGACATCATTGGGGGAAGCAGAGCAGAGGTTAGGTGGAAAATGAACCTGCAAGTTAGAGGACGAGAAGAAGAAGTAGAGGAAGAAAAAAAACGAATTTGTAAAATGAAATCGAGTTACACTCTTACTCGCTCTGTATACATACGACCTGTATTAAAGCATTAATAATCTGTTTAAAAATTCCGAGACAAGTTTGTAAATTGTGCATGGGGTAAGTCTTGAGCTGTACGGAGGTATGGGCACTCATATACGTACATATAAGACTTGGACACAGTCAGTTTTTGGTGAGGATTGTATATGGACAGTGCAGCGTACATCTGCATGGAGATGGAGACTCATCGGTAGTAGTTGAAGTTGACTGGGTAATGTAATAAGTAATGAAAATTCACAGTAAACTTTTGTGAGTTGTGAAGCGGTGAGCCTCAGACTCGTTTATTATTCCCAAGATGACTAGTTGATATGATGGGGAAGGCTTTACACGTGTGATCTTAATTTTTCTCCTTCTCCCTTCGGACTTACAACACTCATCTTTCTGCCAGCTTTAACTTCAAGTAAGACATGGACGGGGAGACAGGTTGACGCGGAGATAGTTACGCTCTTTGAAATATCCATCCATCCACCAACAACAACCGAACCCAATGATAGCCCAAGTCCAGTCCTTCCCTTTAGCATAGAAAGAAAATGACATGTGGGGATGAGGGGTAAAATATTCTCTATTATGTGTATTATAAATATGTAGATACATGGGACCATCGGCATCGGTAATCAAAATTATTGTGGAAAAAAAAATTTGAAAAGTCTCCAAGTCTCTGTTAGAATGTGCACACATTGTGTATTATTTTTTATCGACTGTAACGTTCGATTGACATTAGCATAAGGAGGAAGAGGCATTGCATTGCATTGCATTGGACTGACTGTCCCTCACTCTTAGGATTCCCAAGCCAAGTGATTAATTACATAAAAGGTCAAGCTACAGGGAAAATAATGAAAGAAAAATGAACACCCTGCCATGTCACTTTAGTTACGCACATACGAGAGTCAAATCTCTTACCTTTGAACGAGAGCCGAGGTGTCCTAGTGAGACAGTAAACTTGCGTTCGGAATACGGTTGACTATTACCTACGTTACTATGTATGTAGGAATGCATCTCATCTCTGCTTGTTTTTGTAGCTCACAGTGCAGGGCTGTGCGGGGTGAAAAGGTTTTCTTTTTCTTTCTTTAGCAAGTCCCTGTGTACTACAAGGCTCGGCTGGCCCGGCCCGGCCGCTGCTGCCTCCTCTCTTCCGTAGGTCTCCTCACTCATGGAACGCTGGACGTAGTAACCGATTTCATTCTAGCTGTCAAGGAAGACTATTGTAAATGATAGTGTGAGGTCATTCATAAGGAAGAATGAGAAATTAAAAATGAAAGGAAAAGTTATCGAGGTAGAAGGGTGAATTGGTAGGGGTGGTTAGTGGGCCTTTCAGTATAAGAAAGTAGGAAGATATGTGTCTATAGTGGTTCACTTCATATACATATGTACCTACATATACAGAGCGTGTGCATATATTAAATTAAATATCTATATAAAATATTGTATTATGCCATGAGGGATGGTTGATGGTTTTACTTTTTGCTGGTTGGGTTTCAATTGAGCATGCTTTTATCTGTAGGTACGACTAGAGAGCATAGCATTATACAGTGGTCATTTCGTTTTGTTGAGGTATACATGTGTTACACTGCCTCCTCTGCTCCACACATGACAGATACACGGTTTTGACTCGACTTTTAGAATGCAAGGAAGAATGCGAGAATAGGAAGGTAGGTCTGACTGGTATGGTGGTATGGTAGGTAGCGGTTGCCGTGATTATGAGACTCATGAAATATGATCTATGATATGTCTATTATTTTAAACCACGTTGAGATTGGGATCCAAGAAAGAATTTCACTCTTTCACTCAATCTTAAATGCAAAGGGAAGCTTGGGGAAGCTACCTACTATGTACTACCTAGATACTAATATGTATAGATAATAATAAGTTGGTGTTGGATTCTGGTTAGAGGTTGAGAGCGTGGTGGAGGTGGAATTAGAAACAGATAGTATTTTGGTGTATACACATTAGTGTGTGTGTAGGAAAGGACGGCGGCAATAAATTATGAACCGTTTGTATGTGTAACTTGTATTGGCAGGCACGGCTGTGGGTCCAAGTAATCCGTGAGCTAAGAAATGGAGTGAAATTAAAGAAAGTTGACTCTGCCTACCATGACTGCAGTCGCGGCCCGCCGATTGAGTATGAGCTGACACCATATGAAATTCTCATGGATGACATTCGATCTCGTCGGTACAAATTGAACAAAGTGATGGTGGACGGCGCCTTACCTCCCAGAATTAAAAAGGATGCTCATGCCATTATTCTTGAGTTCATCAGGTCCAGACCTCCACTCAAAAAGGTATGTCTTCATTCTCTTTGATTTTCATTATTTTCATTTCACTTGAGATCATATGTATGTATATGTATGGAGCTGCCCAAGGTGGTAGTGGTGGATTCATTGTGTGTGTGTATACTTAATGTATAATTTAAGGTATCTTACTCCATTCCTCGAACATGTATGTATACCCATCATTAATACTCCCAAGCCTAATAATAATAGTGATAAGAGTAACATGGACTGCAAGATATGAGACTTCAATTGTTCTTCCTGTCCTGTCATCAAGTTTCATTTTTATACTATATTGATCTTGCTCACACGCGCGTATTGACTCTTCTCTCTCAACGTCAACGTCCACAATCTCTCACTCTGATAACGTCCCTTGTTTTTTCTCTCCCTTTCAGATCAAGCTTCAAGACACAGAGCACACACATTTATACTCATTATAATCCTAATGGTCATATAGCTTTATGTCGATGCTGTGTATCTCTCCCAGTCATCTTTGGTCTTTGGGTCTCCAAGTTATAATAAGCGTAATTGTTTTGTTAGTATCATTAGCATATTACTATTAGTTTTATCTATGGGATACAGAGACAGAGCTATAAATAAATACATTATTACTGCTATTATGTATGGAGGTACCTACTTGGAAAGGAGCTATAGGTTTGTTAGCCCGGCTGTAAGTTTTACTTTTTTTGTTTAACACATTACATAGTAAAAAAATTGATCATGGGTCCTTTTCCTTTTACTACAAATTAATACTGATTTAAATGGCGAATGGCTCATCACACTGCGTGTCTGAAATTTCTTTTCCCACATCCCTCAGAGAGTGAGGGTGAGAGATTATTTAAGATTCATATATATTGGATTGATTATATTATTATTAAAAGTAAAAATGTGACTGACTGTCCTAAGGAAAATCTGACGAGAGTGAAAAACAACCAGCGGTTAGAACGTATGGTTGGTGGTATGGTTATTGTTATTGATACATTGTTGTTGTTGTTGGTGTTGTCGGTCGGTCGGTCGGTCTGTCGGTCGGTCTGTCTGTCGGTGGCTGGTCGCTATAGGTCGGTCTGTGGTTGGGATGGATGAATAGATGGATCGATTCATACACATCCCTTGAGTAATAAATTCTTTCCTTTTGTTTAGCATTTAATTCACGTTTAGTTCAACTCAATTCAATACAAATACTATAAATTACATACACTAAGACAAAGAATAATAAGAATGCCTTTTGAGAAGTCAAGTCGAAGACCGTCAAGGAGCAGAGATACAGAAACAGAACAAGATGCTGTAAGGGAGGCTATAGCCTTATACCAGTACCAGTACCAGTACCAGTATAGACCATATATACATAGGTATACTATATAGCAACAAAAAAATGTACCTTTAACCACAACAGCAGTACTCGAGTCTGTTATACATCTCTTATCTTTTGATTTTGACATTTGCATTTTTGTTGATAACTTTTTTATTTGTGTAGATGAGCCAGCCTCATCGTATCATTGACTTGGCAGTTATGAGTTGTGTATGTCTTTATTGTACCGAGCTATCTAGCATCCTATCTCGGGCAGCAATAGTTCAATTCCAATTCACAATAAATTACACTATTATTTTCTCAACTCTTTAATTTCCCCCTTCTTTTGAGCTAAAGAACAGCAGCAGCAGTAGCAACAGCAACAGCAGTCAAACCCAAAGCGATTTGAAACGATTTGACTGACTTACTTTAATAAGACACTCGTCAGAGCTATTGAATTTCTTTTCGCTTCTAATTATCTGTATCGAAAGCTTAAATGAATTCGAATGCTCAATTGACTCAGCAAACTATTACTGCCATTGAAGTTTTTTTTGTTTCTTTTCTTTTTCTTTCTTTTTTTTCAAATTCAATAACTCAGTAATTTCTGTGCAGTAGTAGTATAGTATAGTGTGGATTGAATGAGGATTTCTTTTATAATAATTTCTTTTATTACAATAAAGTAAGTTGGATGGGAATTGATTTGAACAAAAGGCTTAAAAAACTTTTAACTCGTTTTTAAGGGCTTACCGATCTGCCTGTAAGGAAGGAGGTCTATAAATCTTGAGATTTTTGAAGTCTGTTCTCTGTACAGAGACTTTTGAATAGATTCCTAGTAGGTATATCTTAGCCACAAACAAAACAACACACACACACACACAAAAAAGAGTCCGTCAGTGATTCATGATTCTCAATGAACATATCTGTATTATAATTATTTCAAAGATCAGCACTCTTGAGTCTTGACTCTGACCCTTCCTGTCAGCTCAGAGTTCAAAACATTTTAATCAATTTTATACTACTTTTGTGTATTGTTATTATGTAGGTAGGTGTACCTATTTTACTATGAACGGATTCACAACGGATGTACATACATAAAGGCTAGGAGTGAGTGTGTAGACCCAGGCCCAGAGTCAATAATTATTATGATTAAAACTTTAGCATTGAGTTGAAGTGGGAACAATAATAAATAATTGTGTTACATTGAGATTTTTTGTTTGTTGTAGTGTTAAGACTGAAGGAGGTTTCATTGTATGTACTTTTAGTCACAGATCTAGTCTTTAATTTACTAAACAAATGAAAGCAGTTGGATATTAATAGACGGTCATAATTATTAATATCCACAGTTCGAATTTCCATAGAGACCCAGTCTCTCTGTATGTATGTACGTCAAAATTATAATCCTTATTGTTAGTTTGGATTTGGTTTTGGATGGGGTGAGAGGAAATAAAACAAAGGAGACGGAACTGAGGCAAGGTTAAGTTTACAAGACTGTTAAATTTATTGTTCTAATTGAAACAGACTTACCTCTCTTTAGCTCACTCTTTAACTGTTAGACCTTGATTTCACGGGCAGGTTTATCCATGGTTAACTTTAACTACAGTTAGTTTATCCATGATTAGCGTGTGAAATCCGCACTAACCATAGGTAAAAACGATAGTTAGTGCGGATTTCACACGCTAATCATAGATAAACTAACTGTAGTTAAAGTTAACCACGGATAAACCTGTACGTGAAATCAAGGTCTTACACTGTTCACTAGTGGACGAGTCATTTGCATACGTATGTATATGCACACAAGATTAAAAATTGCTATTTAATCGACTTTGTAATAAGGGGTTGTTTGACTTGAATTTGGACTTGAATATTAACATATTTTGGTCATCATGTCATACATACATAATATGTACCATGTACATACAAGTACCTACCAACCTTGCAATACTGTACAATCTAAACTAGACCCCGTTTACATTTTTACTTATTGGCTGTCGAATTAAATCTCAAAAAATCTAAAAATCGAATGGTGTCAAATCGCTTAGCATTGAAATACCTACATATGTAATGTACAAGTAACCCAGAACAAGCAGGTATACGTACATACTGGGATAATTGAACAGTAGTCAAAGTCAAGTGAAAACGAGTATCAGCAGGCTCACCAAATCAATATCAGTAGACATACATAGTAGGCAATTGACTGTATGGGGGAAATATGTAAATTTGTAATAATAATGATGATCCAATCATTAGTTTGAAAAAACTACGTAGAAAATGCATAAAATGGGGAAAATATAGAGATAATACTGTCAAAACGAGTCGTTAGTTAGTTATTTTCTAGAGATTAGAGATACTATGGATGAGTAGGTATAGGATTTTAATAATATTAGGCCATATTAAAAGGCTTTTAGAGGAAGCATTTGAAAGGGCAGGAAAGAACTTGAAATTATTCTAATATACTGCATACTATATGCATTATGTATAGGCATAGTGTATATAGGTATGTACAAAGTTGAGTGGGGGATGAGATGAGGTGAATTGAAGAGTCTAATTGGAAATATATATAATAAAAAAAAACACGTGATAAGGTTTTCATTTTCATATAAATAAATGAATTGATGGCATGTGGTGAGCCTTTCTAATAATTGTAATCAGTTAATGTTGAGTGGTGGGATTTTTCATGTACAAAAATTCCTTTCATTGTCTGTCTATGCTATGGCCTGAGTTCTGAGAGATGGGCTATAGATGCATAATGGCTATGAGAGTGTGTGTGAGTGTGTGTGTGAGTGGTCTGCGTCAACCCAACCATGATTATTATATAGAGAGTTGTCATAAGGATTAGGAAAAGTTTCTTCTTCAGTGTTTGAGCTGACTTGAGTTGACTTGTGCTCACTTTTGCTCGTTGACTCAGCTTTAGCTTTAAGCATCTCTCTGTCTGTCTCGGCTCTGCTGGGCCTCACTGTCTTGTCAAGTAATGAATTGATGAGAAGCGGACGGACAGTCATTTACAAGAGATTATGTATATGGGTTATTTGGCCATCCAAGTAATCATTGAATTTGCAATAAATTTTTCACTTTATCAAACAATCATAATTTCTTTTGTATAGGAGCCTAAGTCAGGGGATGTTGGGGCCCATCTGTCAGATAATTCTGTTTTTAATGTCAACTTTTCTCATCTTTTATATATCCTCCCAGAATTCAGTAGTGGACGGAGTTTGGCGTTAGTTAGTTAGTTCGTTAGTCAATTCTCGAGGTAGTTAGTGAGATACTCTTTACCTCCTTACCATCCTGTGGTTTTAAAGGAAAAATTAAAAAGTATTACAACCATTCAATTCTTACTTCTTTTTTGCCAAAGGCCAATTAGCCACAATTTACTTTTTAGCTTCACTTGACATTGCACTGAACTGCTGCTTCTGCTGCTCCTATACTGCTCCTGCTATGCTCATGGAATTTATTTTCTAAATTCTCTTGTCTGTCTGAATTGAGTTGAGAGCGGAGACGCACTCAGCTGACTGTGAGTGTAAAAGGATACATAGATGGATGGATGGATGGATGGATGGCTTCATGGATTTGACTTTTGATAATTTTATTTTATTGACTTGACACTATTGTTTGATATGGAGTACTTAGGACATTTATTTGTCAGAGATTCAACTGGTAGGATTTAATGAGCCCATCATATATCCAACGAGCAGCAGTGCAGTGCAGTGGAGAGCGCGCTAAGGAGCCATTGGCATTTATTATATGTAATTTTTGATTTTACAAATTTATGCTGCATTTTGTCGGTGCTACTGTGACCGTGACAACTGACAGCGGCATGTCATGATCTGCGAGTGTTTATTGCTCAAATGGCAATTGCCTTGTACATATAGAGGCACTTACTTGCCACTTCTCCTTCACATTATGACCAGTTCCCACCACACACAACAAAACACAACACATTATCCCTATATACCTCGTCTTCCTTCAAGACCAAGTCCAAAAATCTTCCCCAGCAGTCACTCGTGACAAATCATAAAGTATAGTGATGCTGCTGTTGGTCCTGTAATGTGTAAGTGTACGTGCAATTGTCATAATCATAATAATTTGTATAGGAATCTTTGTATTGATATTTATGGGCCGTAAGTAGTTGCATGCTGTACACAAATTTTAGTTTCTAAATCCCCGCCGGAAATATAATTCATTTTTCATTATCCTTCAAGACCAAAGGAAATTTTTGTCTTTTTCAAATGGAAATGGGAAGGAACGGTGGTGGTGGTTGGATTATGCAGCTCGCAGTGAGAGTCAAAGGCAGAGGCAGACAGAGAGGCAGACGATTGAACGGACGGACGGACAAAAAGGCACAGGCACACACTCACACACACACACACATACATACCTACTTTACTTTAAACGAGATGAAGTAGGAAGGGAATGAAAATGAATGAATGAGAAATGGAACCAAACAAGTTTTTTACGCTTTCAGAGTCACTGGGTAAATGCTAAACTGCTAAACTAATATATCTTTTAACTTCCTTCACTTTACTTAGCTTTTCTCTATAGTGTAGGGATGGGAGCATAATAATTGAATGGAAGTTGAGGGCTATATAATAATGGCTCTGTACCCTGTACTGATAGATACTATAAGGTGTGCCTATATAGTTATAGTGAGTGTGTATTGTTAGGTGTGTGGACTGGACTGTGTATGTACTCACTCCTTGGGTTCCCGGTGCGTCTTCTTGAACTCTTACTGTATTTTCTATAGGTAGAGGTTATTAAGAAAGTAAAAAATATTATTATTATATTTTATGGTTTCAGTCATTGGAAAGGAATTTTTTCTTGGTTAACGTTCCCTTGTTGTTGTTTAAAAATACATCTTGTGTTGTACTGTAGTAGGTAGTTGGACAAGTAGTTTGTAGTCAGAGTTACGTTATTGCATATTATACATAATATGCCAATGTATCTTACGGAGAGCACATGTAAGCACCCATCTATATGGATCCACATGCAATTTCGTAGTTTTTTCTCCTTCTCATTTGCAATGGTAATTGAGACTTATTTGAGGTCCCGTAAAATTAAAAGCTACATTCATACATCATATTACTCGTCGTTTCGTATTACCATAATCCATAATTCTGAGAAGCAAGGAAGCAAGGAAGGAATAATTTGACAGAAAATAACTTTGCTCAGGACACTGCACTGCACTACTGTGGATGCTTAATTTTGTTTTTGCTTCAATGTGGTATGCTATGTATGGGTTTCGCTTATAGCTATAGGTATATTTACTGATTTACTGTTCAGATGTTGTTTTTGTTGCTGTTATTACGTGTCGTTACCGTGGTGGTGGATAGTGATTGTAGAGAAATTGCTGGGAAATATTTGCATTCTGGCAGTATTTTCTTGAAGCGACGGAAGATGCATCCCAAATTCTCTCTCGTAAATAATTATACTAGGCCACACTAATACGTCCTGTGGACTGGGTGTTATTTTTAGTCATCGATTTCCTCATGTCTTCAAGTACAGTGTGGACCAAGCTAGAGTTCATGAAATTACCTACATAAATTTTGTCTTGGTCGCCACTCTCATTTCTGTCTTAAATCATTACTTAATTGCTATAATTGCGGATCGGTGGTGTTATAGGCAGACGGAACATGTGTAGCAGAGTCATAATTCAAATTTTGTCAACTGTAAAATTTAAAATTTGCAAAATAGATGTTACACAGTCCAATTTAGAGAAGTACTTAAATTGACGTATGTATTTCAAGCCTTGGTATTCAGATCTTGTATTTGTTGGCTTTCGTAGACTCGACTGTCTTTTTGACACTTGGTACGGTGTAATCCTTTGATCGGATTTTTGATTCTTTGACTCGACCACGACACGATACTGTCGTGCGGTAGTTTAAAAATTCTATTGGGAAGGAATCGTTAAAATAAATAAGTCAAGCTTTAAGCCCAGCCAATCCAGCCAGTTCATCATCATCACTACCATCACCATCATCATCATCATCATCTCGAAGGAAAGAGTAACAAAAGCCCAGTAACAATAATAAGTAGGTTGGACATTGTATTGAAATAATGGATGGCAATAACATAGAATGTTCGCACAGAATGCAGAAAATGGATGATGGAACGTATCGTAACTGCCCCTGTTCTTCTTTTACATATTAATCTCACCAGTATTATAGTCTTTCACTCACCTCTTAAGGCTAACGATAGGATCATGAATGAGGAATTGAGCTGAGCATATAGTAATATACAAACATACCTACCTATAAACGCCAAGTGCTTCTGTTCACAAATGCGTAGGCAGTAGACGTGGATGGAGGACCGACCAAAAGGACGCTCTGAGTTGCTTTCAATGTTGAAATGAGAGTTCCAAGAAAAAAGCTATAAGTAAAGATTTCAACTTAATTACTCGACCCCTGGGCGTAGTTCGGTTTGAGAGGGAAATTTCTGCTTGGTAATCGTCATAATAAGTGTAATAAGACGTCCATCCATCCAACGTCCTTTATCATTCACGTCTATTATTTGACTGAGTGCTTGTGTGTGTGTGTGTGTGTGTGCCTGGATTTCATCTGCATCTAAAGTTGACCAGGCTCCTTTGAATAGTCTCTGAACAGTCAGTCGTGTGGACTTATCAACAGAGTATCATTTACACGATAGACATGAGCATACGCAAATGCTAATAAGAGCTTGATGAGGATAGTGACCAGATCAAAATAAATTATTATTATACAAGTACCCACAAGTCATTACAAGTTGGAGAATTGAGAGTTTAATAAATCTAAAGATGGAGCGTTGGATTTAATAGGAAGAGAGAAAGGAAGGAAAGGGAGACAGAGCTCCCGATCATATTCTGCACTATTAAATCCATCTCTCTTCACCTAAGGCATTAAATCATTGGATGATGTGGTCATTAATTACAATAAGAGCAGACCGGAGAGTAGAGCCAATGGAATATGCCAAGATCATCAGTAGAATAAAAGGAGCTGACAAGCATCCATCTATGTATATAAATCCCAGTCACAATAATAGCTCCTCTACTCGTCCAACAGTTATTATGGTTTGGTTCCACGCGTTAGATATGCTTGGAATATAAAATGAAGCCACACGCATATGGTTCCCTCGGATTTCCTAAATAATTCACTATTTATCCTTAGTGTGAGTCGAGAGGAGATGATCTTGGGTAGGCTTGGCAGTAGACCGGTAGGTAATGCTCTTTTTTTTTTCTTTTGCTTTCCTTGTTTTCTTCATTATAATCATCGTGAGTCGTAGAGTCGCCACATGACATGCGATCAAAGAAAAATTTGTCTTGTGCTGCTGCTCCACCAATAAATTAAAGTCGTACTTTGTATACTTGGAGGCGATGTGATTTATTTAAAGACCTATAATATTTCCAGAGTAATTCCTTCCACTTTGATAACTCACAAATAATATAATGTTTATAATGTTTATATACAAAAAATACATGCATATATGTGCTTTTGTACTATTGACGAACTTCATTTCACTCCCTCCACGTCTCTGCATTGTCAAAGGAAATTACAAATTACATTTTTCCCTATGATTTTTTCTTTTTATTGCTCTTGGCAGTCGTCCGTCCGTTGCGTTGCGTTGGCAGATTTAAAAAAAAAAAAAACTTTGCAAGGCATACCCCCAGCATCTACACCTGCCTGCCTGCACAGTCAATTCATCAAGATGCTTTGGATATAATTATGGGATAAATTAGGGACTAACATCTATTTGATACGCCTGACTGACGCGATTAGTAAAGTAATTGTTGAAATTCATGGATTCAAGGCATAAATAGATGAAAAGTCGTTTGTTTGTCCTTTTCTTATTTCCTTTCATACAATATTATTATTATTATATTCCTCTTAATTATTTGATACGAGTAATAATATTATTCTTAGGAATAATGGGCCGTGATTTGGACTGTAGCATCATATCACTTATATGTAGATGCCCAGCTTTTATAATTACACTCTCCACCAACTATTGTTCATGTCTGGTGTGATTAATTGATGGAGACTATTTTTAATTTTCCAATGGAACCACCACCACCATCACCACCATCCCCGACACTACAAAAGAGATTCCTTGGTACATGAAGGGAAGTGATTACACAAATTGTACAAACAGCAAGTACACTCTGATTAATTTCTGTTTTGGTTTGGAATATGGTGTTGATGGGATCTGGATTGTGAGGTGGCTGTTGAGAGTCACAATTGAAAGTCTTCTTTGCACCAGGCAGGCAGGCAGGCAGGCGTCAGCCGTTTTTCATTCAACAATGTTATTATTTATGATGAATTGTGATGGATTTTCTTATTTTCTAAACGTGAGCTTTTGTTTTCCGTTTTCTTTGAGAGCAGTCTATACAAAGTATTTAAAAACTAATTTTACTGCCTCTTGCCTATTACTATATACTTCTCTCTTCACTTCTATTTCTATTCTTCAAAAAGTGTGGCCATTGCATTGCATTGCATTGCATTGCATTATTGCTCTAGCTGCGACCATTGAAGTGCCGGTATGAGTTTGATCTAGTTTTGGGAAGGAAAGGAAGTCAAGCTATTATTATTATTAGTATGGACTTTTGAGGGCAGTTTTTGATTTCCTTTGATTTTTCTTTAATAGGATTATAAATTGAAACCTGTCGTCGCCTGCTATGTATTTATAATAACTCATTATAGAAAAGGAGAAAAACTATCTGCTGACAGAGAGAAAAGCATTCAGAGGAACTTACGTCACGTTTCTTAGTAGTAGTTTCATGCCTTGGATTTGTTAGTTCTTCTTAGTACACAGTTTCCAATTGCGGCCATTACAAATTGTGTTGGTAAATATGTATGTAGCTTTTATTGTTTATGCGCCGTACAAAAAAACAAAATCCAAAAAGCTCCGCATTTCACTCAGAAATCTTACGAGGCAAGCGGACGCAGGGCTTTGATTTGTAAATTAATTCTAATAGAAGGACATGTCAGGTATTGGTGTGTGCGTTTGCGTTTGTGTCTGCTACAATAATGTATGTTTGGAATTTAAAGCGTTATTGTGATGACTTGAGTGTGTTTTGTAAACACGAAGTACATTTAAAGGGAGAGAGAGAGAGAGGGGAAAGAACTCACAGGCAGTTGATACATTCTGTGGCTCTTCTTGTGGGACTGTGAAAGGTAGGAGAGAGAACTCTTGGGGCCCATCTACTGCCATGTATGGAAGAAATGAGAAAATGAAGGGTTGGAAAAGTGTATGGAAATGGATGGACTGGATAGTTGATAGTTAGTTGATAGAATGTATAGTGACTTTGACTTGTGACTGTTGACTGCATAGCCTTCTTCCTATGCTTGATGGCGGAATGGCTCACGAAAGAAAAGTTAAGCCATTAAGTCTTTAATGGTTGAGTAAATGCTTGAGCACGAAGAAATTTTCAGGAGAGAGAGGGGGGGGGGAATGGAAAGAGTGTGAGAGGGAATACGAAGAAATAAAATGTTGGAGGGGGGGGGGGTTCAAACTTAAACTTTACATTTGTGTCTGATGAAGAGATGCCGGCTGTCTGAAAGTCTCCAAGACTCAAAGCCTTCTCGTATCGGCATCCTCTGTCTTTACGACCAATCTGATTGTAAGACTCCGTATTTACCTTATGACCCATTTATTTCCGTGTGAAAAGTTCCAACTTCTCAACACAAAAAAAACTCTATAAACAATTACGTGGGGAGCATAGAGAGCTCGAGATCATGCTCATGCTCATGCTCACCATTCCATTCCATCTCTTCCATGGTCTCTATGCCTCTCCGTAGGAATGTGAGACGGTGATTCTGAGATGCATGTTCGTCATCTCGAAATATGGAGCTCACATATGGACGGACGGATGGATGGATGACTGGGACTGTGAGCGGAAAATCTTTTTGGAAGACGCACGAATGCACATAGTGTAATAATTTAATATAGCTATTATCCATTATGATATGGAAAAGTCAAACACATTCCCTAAAAGGGGATTTACAATTACGACCGACCAGAAGATGCGATACGAAACAATGTCCGTTGCACGTTGCGTTGCTTTGGTTGAGTTCGGGACGCATACGTGCGGACGTGGAATGGATTATTTTGAGAAAAACGGCCTCAAAGTCTTTAATAATTTTTATTGGTGTGGATAATGAGCCCTGCGCCGGCATGATACCCCCATCATGAAATCTGTGAAGGAAATAAATGTAGGGAAAGAAGTGACGAGGCACTAAATTAATTTTTCTTTTGTGTCCAATTCCTAAACTTGAATTATCCATCTGCATTATTACACCTTCCCCATTCATTTTTTTTTTGGGTAGGTATTTACGTTAACGTTTACGTGTTTACAGCAACGCAACTACTTTTCTGAATGTGTGCCTACTGCCTATACACCTCTGTACTACAACAATTTACGTTTAGCTACGCATTAGAATTGGTCCGTATATTTTTGAAAGAATTCCTCAAAAATGTGGAAATGGATGATGTGCCCTACAAACGGCTTCAATTAACATACTTATTAACCTATTCCGCCCAAAATGATGGAGAAAAACGGGATTGTGCTGATAGTCTATGCCATCTGAAGTTTGATGACATTTATTGACGAATTACATACACGACTTGCATTAGCTGTAGTGATAAACTACTGGTACTACAAGGTACTGAACTTCACCCTCTACTGTTCTGATTATTTCTGTGATGTAATGTAGGACAGAGGAAGCGGCAATCGAACTGTGTAGATATACTTATATATACATTTGGCAAAATACAAAATATATAGGTATGTGAAGGGAGCAGCCTCTGTAAAATAAAGATATTTTTATCTTCCCAACAAATGTATACAGTCTAGTAGGAAGGGATATGGAAAGAAAATAAATGATGCGTGCTGATGTTATTAAATGTGAAATCTATTTAAACGTGGGGCTGTTGCACTATTACTATATTAGCCATTACTATAGAATAAATGTGCTAGTCTACGTGTAAGATATCCTTCATTTCTTTTTATGATCCCATGTGACTTAATCCGTGCATTGTAATTTGTAATAAAAACTAGAGTTATATAAGTCAACGGCAGTAAAGCGAAAAAAATAGCACGTGTACTTTTTAGGGTTCAATCTGTTTTCAAGTTATTGCCGTTACTTTATTACTATGTTAGGGTATAATTTTAATCCTTATCCTTCTATTCTACCGATACTCCAAGTACCGAGTCACTGCAACAACCGGTAATTAAAAAAGGGCAATGTGCAATGCAATGCAATGGAAGCCCTTTCTTCGGGAAGCTATGATGATACGCTTTGGTAACTTTTTTTTTGTTATTGCTTTTTGATTTTTACCCTCGCACAATTGTAAAATTGTTATAGTGAGGCTTAACGTTGTATCTCGCTCGGCTTTCTGTACTACGAGGCACACGAACCTTCAAAGAAAATACAGGGAGAAAGAGTTAAATATAAAAGGTTAACTTGGACGTGGTAATCGTAATTTTGTGAGTTATGCAGGATGTGTTTGAGACAGAAAATTTCCTTGGACTTGACAATGTTAAAGTTGGAGACGAAAAATGTTAATTCTCAATGTCACATGCTCTGTTGAGAAAGTTGAGATATTGACGTTGAGATGCGGTTGACAGTTGACAGTTTTATTACTTATGCACCACACACATGATTACAGAGGGAGGGAAGGTAAAACTCTTTTGTTGAAAGCCGTCAAGTCAAGTTTATCTGTGTGCAACCTGTGTGCAGAGTGATGCGTGAATACCTTAGCTAATTGCCATTGAAGATGAAGATGACTTTTCCATCACGTTGTTGGTACTTTGACTTGGAGCTTGTGCTTAAATGTATTCTCTCTATACATTATGCTTTCAGTTGGATTATTTATAGAGACTAGAGAATAAGTACCACCATTTTAGATCACACACAGTATTACTTAACGGTGTGAATAATCTACGTACACACACTAGATTATTATTAAATCATATTCCGTTTGTGAAGCACAGTTATTACACTGCAAAATAAAATTAGAGCATCCGTCCATCCGTCCGTCGGTCCGTCGATCTAAAAACTGCCGTCTAACGAGAAACTATGTACTATGCAATGAGGTCCCCGTGTGTCAGACGTCAAGCTGAAGCTCTTTAAAAATTCACAATGAAATGTATATAAACTATCAATGTGTAAATTATTGAGATATTTGTGCAGGTTTTTTCTTTTGCAAGGGAAATTCTAGGCCAACATAATCAAGATCACCATCATTCCCTTCCTTTGATTGTGGATCGTCTTTGTCAAAACTTATCATTCTGTATCTTTTCTTATTCTGATTCCCTTCCTACAAATTGCTGGTACATTTTATTAGGACTGTTTTATGTCAGAGTCAGTGCATATACCCATGCTATGCACATACATAGTTGGTCTTTCTCTCGGTCTTGCATGCTACCTGCCTCCTTGCTGTCCGTCAGCTGGTCCTTTCTATGTGAAACCAGCCGCCGTGACATGACGTGAGATGAACAAGACGGAGAAAGAGTCTTCGAATCTGTTGTAAAAACCGTGGAAAAAAAATAAGAAATTTCAGTTAGTATTTTGGTTTGGTCCTCTCTGTCTCTGTCCAGAGCCCATCTTGATCTGGCTAGTAGCAGCAGTACAATTTAAATATTTAAATTTTAAATTATTTTGTGATTCTATTTTCACATCTTTTTGACCGAATATAATACATTCTTGTATACACATTGCTAGGATTTTGAGATTGATTTGGTTTGTTGCTCTTTGCTGCAGTAAAAAGTACAGAGCTCCGGGTATAGGTATACTGTTCTTTGACTGACTAGTGAGATCTTTTTTTTTTTCTTTTTCAAGTTGTGATTTTGAATGTGAAGTAGTAGGCTGTACGTTTGTGAAAGATAGGAGATGATATCTCGTCATAATGAAGCATATATATTTTCTGACTAAAGAAGAAGATTGAAAAGTGAACAGCAAGTATACAGAGATATCTGAAGTAGTGAGCGTGAGTGAAGAGTGTGTGTGCTGGCAGAAGTGTTGGTTCAGGTTCTGGTCCTGGTCCTGGCTGCTGCTGCTGCTGCCTTTGAGTTAGGGATAACTGTTTAAAATCGTGATAGATTTCCTTCATCTTGATCTTTAATCTTTACCTCTGGCAATTTTTTTTTCCTTTTAGCTTCAAAAACGTTACCTTGCATTTAACTGTACTACATTTTGGACGGACATTAAAGTTAAAAGTATAATATAATGAACAAGAGGGATATTGTAATGTGACTCACTCATCCTGAAATTCACTTATTGTCTATACCAGTCAATACCAGGGCATCCTTCATACTTACCTACATAGGTATTTGATCTACCTACGTATATGTAGAACGTCTAGCCTAAATCATAACAAGTGATTTTCCTAGTATAGATTTTTGGAGCGGTGTACGTCCATTATTTATTTGTTGTTTGTTGCTGGGGAAAGAATGTGGGCAATGTACAGTATTAGCTGACTAGTCAGGATCAAGAAGCCAAAGAATCAGATAAATTCTTCACCGGTTTAGCGTTTTCAGGAAAAATATGTACCTTACGTACGTACTGCGGACTGCAGATGTTATGTTTTATTGTTTTGCTGTATACATACGTAGCTGAAGCGTTGTAGAACGTGGCCGTTCGGTGCTTGGGATTTCTATTATTGCTGCCTCTGTATTTGTTATTGCTGATGGGATGAGGAGATGTGGAATGTGACTCTGATTAAATATTTTTGCGGCGTACGTACTGATAATGCAATTTCAAAATTACTTGAACTAATACTGTGGTTACCGAAGATCCAGTTTTTACTGATATATATCATTGGACGTTTTTTTGTTTTTTTGTTTTTTTTTTGGTTACATAAATTGCAGTCGATACCTAATGCTACGGCACTGCACGGGTAAAGTACACATAAAACACACTTCCATGCCTCATCCATACAAACAGCCATACATACATCAGTCATTAGTTATGATTATTGCGGAAGCGCGTGTCTTGCGGGGATTTGAGCAAGGGCCCAACTACCCTACATTAGTTGCCTTCACGTTCACATTACATTACGGACACTGCTATACTCTATATATCGCTAACACAGGGGTTTTTGTAAATTTGATTACAAATTCAGATTCAGGACGTACATGTAAATTATAGGGACTCGCGGGAGTTGAGTGTTACTGTTACTGCTATATTGTTTTGGGTACTGTTCGAGGTCTAGTAAGGTCCGGGTTGACTATCTACATATACATATAATTACATGTTGGAGCCCTAACTATTTGTTTTTGCCCCACTCGTACGGAATTGTGAATGGAATGGGAGATTCAGGTAAATATACGTATGTATGCTAATGATTGATTATTTGGAATGTTTAGGTCACGGACAGAGTTTTACCACCACCACCAAAGAAAATTTCAAATCCCATTGAGCTTCTAATGGAGTCGATACGACAGGAACATCATTTGAAGCATATCCCACGTAAAGGTAAGATCTTTCAATGTTTTTATTGTCATTTATTCGAGTCTGATTAGTGACGGAGGAGGTATGTATCTCTGTTCTGTACTTTCCTATTTGTTTTGCTGACAGCAAACTACACACTACACAGTGCAGTGCCACTCTAGTGCCAGGGTATTGAGTCTGATTGGGAATGAAATGAATGCCTCGCGTTGTTTTTTAAGTCCCTTCCTTCTTGGTCTCTTTCCCCACTCCATAATTGGCATTGGACAGGATATAGGATTGGATTGTCTTAACCAAAACTAAAAGGATTAGAGCAAATCTCCACTTGAAACTTTGTCTGGTTTTATTTTGGCATGGATGATCAGGCTGATCTTTTGTTTTGCTCAATTTTTATATATTGGATTTGGATATGATGAAAAGGGACAAACCGGTAGTTGTGGTAGTTGGATGTTTCATTAGTCAAAGAAGGGGGGGGGGAGGGGGAGAGAAACAAAAAAATAAATTATTTGTTAAAAGGAAGAGGCGAGGATGTTCCTTCCATTGAGAATTGAGAGAGGATGGATCGAAAGCCAAGCCAAAAAGTTAAGATAGAAAACATTTTGTTTTAATTGCTTCTTGAGTATCATCACATTTGGTTTCCCGTTCCCCAATTACATTTCAATCCCTTTTAATGCCAAGTCAAAGTCTGCATCTATGTACTGTTAGGGGATACGGAGAGAGAGAGAGAGATGCCTAGGCAGATACTTTTAGTATACTTAACGATAACGATGCTAACTATTATAGTGGAACTATTACCTCCAAACTCTTTGTCTGGTCTTATTTGGCATTTCTATTTAGTATCGACTGGTAGTCTGAGTTTGAGCTCCCTTCTCAACTCAACTAGGCATCTTGGAAAGGCTAACGAACGGTAGACGACAGACGGGGGAGATTTAGCATATTCCATTCAGAGAAATATAATAACGCTGTGTTTTAAATCTCTCTCTTTCGGATTAAGGAAAGTCAAAGTATTAATAGGAGAGTAGTGTGTGTGTGTGTGTGACTGAGGATGAGTGAGCAGCCTACAGTATACAAAAATCGTAATAATTACATCTAATATATATTATTACTATGGAAGGGTTGTTGTATGTGTTTGGCTTGTCTGTCTGTCCGTCTGTTTATCTGTAAGGTTGGCTTTGCCTTGTTGACTGGGATGTCTTACAAACTAATAACTACTTAGCGTACATGTCTCTTTCTTGTCTACATATTGTAGCTGTGGCTCCTTCATGGGGAATGGGGATGGATAGACTGGTGATGATGGGGAGACTTGGAGAGAGAGACTTGATACTTTTATGGTATCTAGCATCTGCCATTTGAAAAACTAGTCATTAGAAATACAAACAGAAGAAACAAGTTCAAAGAACGGCTCATTAAATGTTCACACAGATGTATTTAAGAATGGATGATTGTATTGTTGAGAGAATGGTTGTTAATACTTGTCAATAAATTGGATAGTGATATTTCTATTAGTTTATCTCTCCTGTTGAAAGGTAGGTACGTGGGTATGGGCATGGGACGGTCAGGGATGCTTGTATGAACTATAGGTACGTATCTATTTCCACTGTCAGCCCTGTAAAAGTCTCTTGTAGCTCATCTGATATAGCTGTACTTCCATTTCAAATGGAGATTCGGAGATGAAGATCTTGTCCATGTATGAATGGTCTATGTATGTCTCTGAGCTTGTAGTACATCCTTATCACACACTACGCAGTCATGAGACACAGAGCATCTCTCTGTTCTCCCTCTCTTCCTTTATTTTCTACTTGGAAGGAAGACAGAGGGCTTTTTGTCCAAGTCCAACATTAGATCCATCTCATCATATGTACCTACATAGTTGGTGGTGAGAAGATAAAACTATAATAAAAATCTGAAGTGCAATAATTGCACTGTCAACCGTAGGAAAGTTAAGGAAATGAAATGAGACGAAACGAAACTATATGCATTCATTCATTCATTCACATAGAATTAAAATCTACGTCTTTGTTTTGTTCTTTCCAAGCCCTTTATCTTTACCTCGTTATTTACTATTAATATGACTGTACAATTTGCCATTTGTGATAGTCAATGACCATTATACAGTAAGTAAGTACGTAGGTACATATGCTTCTGTTTTGATTTGACAATAATAATAATAATTAAAGTCAGGGTCCGATGGGCATAGTTTCTGTACAGAGCTGTATACATATTTTTTTTAAATAAAAAAATAATAGTTGCAAGTGAGAGAGATGATGAGGTTCACCGGAGGAGTGAATTACCCAAGAACAAGCTAAACACGTGTTTGAAACACTAGTCAGTCGTGTGGATTTAGCTGAGGAAGAGAGTACACTGCATAGTATTATGATGATGAGGCATTTGTTATGTGCATATATGAGGTCACTGGCTCTCGTAAGGTGCTGTGTGGTATGGGATGAGGCTCGTCCTCGTAACGTTTCGTTGTATATGGCTTACATTTGATAATGCAGATTTTTTGGTCCAGACTGAGGAGAGTGTGTTTCTGTGATGATGGTGATGAGGTGATGCACTTCACTATCTACAAAATATGTATTCTACTACTACAGTGTGCATATTTGATGCCAAGATGAAAGGAGGCTTTAGAAACGAGTAATGGTTATTGTAGTTAGTTGAGAACATGAAATGTGATGAAGATAAAGACAGATACGGTAAATGATGTGTATTTTAAATCTTAAATTGCAAATGAACGTCCCAATGAGATGTAGATGAGGAGGTCAAAGAGTGAGTATGGCAGTGACTCTGAGTGTGTACTGTGTACTCTGTTTCTTTTTGAGATTTTTTTTTCTTTTCTGTTTTCTTTTTTCTTTTTTCTTTTTTGGTGTGGGGAAGGAAATATTGTAGCCGAGGGAAAGATGTGAGTGTGAGTTTACTCAATTATTAATGCACATCTACGTGTAGATTGATGACGTAAAGATCTATTCAAGATTAGCTTTTGTACACTGGTTAATCGGCAGAGAAGGGAGTTTGTGCACACATTTTCTTCATGATTTTCCCGAGTTGCCGTGCCTCTACAATACTCTACATATAGGTACTACATGTGTACTCTACTATGTAAAGTCTGCCCCCGTACTTGGTACTTTGTCTTTGGGTAAACTTGTGCTTTCAAAAATGCTGTTGCTCTGACTGTGGTTTTTTATCACCGATAATGGTATGCATAGATTTGCACTTATAGCCATGGGTAAAATACAATAAACATGTAAGGTGGATTCTGTTTTTTTTCTTCTTGATGTTCTTCATTGAATTGTTTATGTGAGGTGATCCCTTTGAGTTTGGAGTTGACTTGGTGTTGGTGTTGTTTTATTATCCAATGGATCGCAGTAGTAGAGCGGGACGGAAGAACTTGAGATTTTTTCCCTTTCCTTCCCTTTGCAGTTCAAACCGGCAGTTAGAGAGAATCATCTTTTACCTTCTTTTTTTTTTGCACTCACCATTCATCACTGATGAGTTGGACGGACGGACTTGTGCTTGTGTGTTGGATAGAGATGCAAGGTGTCTAGTCATTAGCTGTCTTAAAATTCCGTATGTATCTACCGTAAACTCTCTTTTATTACGCGGGTCTCTATTACTACGCGGGTCTCCATTAGTACGCGGGGGTCCGATGGCCTGAATGGAATAATGCGCGGGTCTCTAATAGTACGCGGGTCTCTAACAGTACGCGGGTCACCGGAAGTATTTTC